>JBCFYV010011135.1:25680908-25717772 GCA_039000515.1 Timema cristinae
ATAAATATATAAATAATATTGACCTAAATTACTGTGGTTAACTATCACATTAATATATTACCATCGGTTTTCATTACAGTGATCCAAAGGGATAGATGTCAGCTATTGGCGTAGTGATATATTAGGGATTACTTCTAGTAACATTTTGAACTGTCATCCAGGTAAACTTAGCTCGTGAATTAATTATATCTTATTTGGAGTAAGTGATTGGTCAGAGAGGTTCATAACTGGGTTGTTGGGACTATGTTCTCTATTGAATTTATTGGAGGACGTGGAGTTGGTCTGATTAAAGCAGGCTTTTGATGAGAGGGAGTGTGGTAGGCCAAAAAGTGAGGCAAAGGAAGTTTTGTCTCCTATGAGTGGTGTTGTGGGGACAAGCTATGGACTCTTGGCTACTGCTTTGTTGCAAGGTATGGGAAGTCTATTTCAGTTTATCCTAGATCATATTGTTCATTTTCTTCACTGAATGATTTATTATATTACCAATAATAGGAATGAGTTTGAAAGATGTAAGAAAGATGATTTAATAAGTAATTTGTTGAGAATAGAGGTTAATAACTAAAATAGGAAGTAAATACCCTTTTGAACCAAAACTATAACCAGGATATTACTATATTTGAATTTGTATCTCAAATGATGAGTGATGAAAAATTAATTTATCCAAGTCTCTCTTGATTAGAATTACATTATGAATTATTATTTTTAAATGTAAAACAAACCAGGTTCATTTTTAAGATTATTTTAATAATTCTATTTTTTTTAAACAATTATTTTACAGAATGGGGAAGAAAACCTTAAATTGTCAATTATATTGAGACAGTATGAGACTTCTCAAAGCAAATTCAATAATTTGATAACCCATTCTTTAAAAGATAAAAAAAACGAAGCTAAATGTAAAGAAGAACTTATTACAACCTCTAAAGGACAAGAAAGGTATAAATGGACCAGGGGTGGAATTAATTGTAATAAACGGGAAAGGACCAAGGTAACTTGTAATGAAGAAGGGTGCTCTAAATGGGTTGTGACTGAAGGTAAATGTATAAAACATGGAGGGACTAAGACAAGATGTAAAGAAGAAGGGTGTCACAAGGGGTGCAGGAAGGGAGGTAAATGTATAAAACATGGAGGGACAAGGACAACATGTAATGAAGAAGGGTGTCACAAATGGCCTAAGAAGGGAGGTAAATGTATAAAACATGGAGCACCTAAGTTAATATGTAAAGAAGAAGGTTGCTACAAGTCGCCTATGCGGGGAGGTAAATGTATTAAACATGGAGGGGCCCGTATTACTTGTAAAGAAGAAGGCTGCACTAAATGGGTTGTGACGGAAGGTAAATGTGTAAAACATGGAGGAACTAAGAAAAGATGTAAAGAAGAAGGTTGCCACAAGATGCCTATGAGGGGAGGTAAATGTATTAATCATGGAGGGGCCCGAATTACTTGTAAAGAAGAAGGCTGCACTAAATGGGTTGTGACTGAAGGTAAATGTATAAAACATGGAGGAACTAAGAAAAGATGTAAAGAAGAAGGGTGTCACAAGGGGTGTAGGAGGGGAGGTAAATGTATAAAACATGGAGGGATTAAGTTAACATGTAAAGAAGAAGGGTGCTATAGGTGGCGTAAAAGGGGAGGTAAATGTTTTATACATGGAGGAACTAAGACAAGATGTAAAGAAGAAGGGTGCTCTAAGAATGTATACAAGTTAGGTAAATGTGTGAAACATGGTTTGGCCAATGCAACATGTAAAGAAGAAGGGTGCCACAAATGGCCTAAGAGGGGAGGTAAATGTATAAAACATGGAGCACCTAAGTTAATATGTAAAGAAGAAGGGTGCCACAAGTCGCCTATGCGGGGAGGTAAATGTATAAAACATGGAGGGACCAGGATAACATGTAAAGAATAAGGTTACTACAAGTGGCCTAAAAGGGGAGGTATGTGTATTAATCATGGAGGCCCCGAAATACTTGTAAAGAAGAAGGCTGCACTAAATGGGCTGTGAGGAATAGAAAATGTTATAAACATGGAGAGACTCTGGCATACTAAAGAAGAAGTGTGCACTAGAAGAGCTGTAAGGGGAGGTAAATGTATTAAAAATGGAGAAACCCACGTAACTTTTAAAGAAGAAAGGTAATCTAACAATGCTCGTAAGGAAGGTAAATGTGTGAAACATGATTTGGCCTGGTTAACATGTAAAAAAGAATAAGGGTGCTTTAAATGTGCTGTGAGGAAAATTAAATGTTTTAAACCTGTAGAATCTCGCCCGAAATGTAAAGAAGAATGGTGCAATAAAGGGGTTTTGAGGAGAGGTTAATGTAATAAACATGACCGGGTCGGTCAATTTGTAAAGAAGAAGGGTGCTCTAGGAATATTCATAAGGGAGGTTAATGTATGAACCATTTTTTAGCTGGGCAACATGTATAGACGAAGGGTGCTCCCAGTGGGTTTTGAGTAGAGGTCTATGTATGAAACATCGATGGACTCGGGTAAAGAACATAAATAAAGAAGGGTGGTTTTTTAGAAGAAGTAAAGATTTAATCTAGGAAGGAAATCACCTATTCGTATATTTAAGGTTCTATCCATTATTTTTTAAGAGATGTTACTTTGGATTTTAAGTTAATTTGAATTTAAACAATTAACAGTTTTGTGATTACTTTTATACAAGTTGTAACAGTTTATTAGTTTTTTTATCTTCTTATACCTGTGGGTCTTTTTCCCCAGTTAATGATGTTCTTACAAGACTGTTCTAGTAAATTTTTCTGTTCACTAGCCTTTGTGTTTCAAAACCTCGATCAAAAGACATGGGCTCTATATATTTTGTGTATTCAAAACAGACCTACTATTTTAAATAGTTAAACTACTACTCTTTTAAAATATACCCATAGTGTGCAGTTGATATTGGTTAAGACATGTCACACAACAGCAAAAATAAAAATTAACCACCATAAGCTCTGCAGTTTTTTATATCATGTAACCTCTCATAAGAAGTGTAATAATCACAACTTGTGAATGTTTGGAATGCCAGACTTCCACCGTGGTTCGGATCCCACGTTAAACTGTAGCTCCTCCATTTCATCCCACAATCACCCTATCATTACAGATTAACGTAAGTTCATATAACCCGAATGCTTAGTCAGACGCGGTTCTAATAATATATCGTATCATTGATCCACATTTATAAATGATGCTTCAAAATGAACTTTGAAAAATGTCAGAAATTTGATTCCTCTTCCCTTTAATTCTCCAAAGAGTTTGTTTCGAAAAATATCTTTACACTCCACTCGCAATTCTGTATATAGTCCAATGTTCATAGAAATATAGTGTCATGGTGGCTACAGATAGGGAGATTTCAGGGAATTTAATCAAAAATAAGGAAAAGTCAGAGAATTTAAATACTTGTCTAACTCTGCACTTAAACATATAAACAAACGTGAGAGATTTGTTTTCTTTAGGATAACAAAATCTGTAGCAATTTTAGCTAAAAGTAAAATAAAAATGGACAAGTCAACAACAACTACATTTACCCAATCTCACAGTCCAGGCTATGTACGAACTAATAACAACACGTCTGGCCACATTATCATCCCGCAAACAACTGCCAGCTTTGAGCCATGAATCAAACCTCGCCTGCTAGAGACTGCCACCATGCTCAATGCCGCCCAACGAGAATGAGAAGAGTAGAAGGGGCCAGTTTAAGCCAGACGTTTCTAGAATAAATAGACTTCCGTTGTCATGCACATCCCCCCTCCCTTTGTGTTAAACTCTTTGATCCCCACTCTTTTGATCCCGTCTCGCCTTTTCAACGAGTTTTGTGCATCGTATAAAAGAACGTCCATGAAAATAGACTGCACTCTTGGACTGGGCGTTGAAGTAGTAAGACGAAGCAGTCTCTTCAAGGACTTATTTAAAATGTAAGGAGAAATTCACTTTCGGCGTAATGATAAACTTGTAACTATTCAAAATTCTCTTTCGGCCATTTTTTAAAAAAATATTAATTAGTGAAGTCTAACTTTGGACTGCTTAACTTGTGAATTATATTTCATAATTAGTTTGTTAAGGATGTACTTGGGAGAGTTCATGAATAACATTATGTAAGAATATTTAAAATTAGTAATGTTATGCTTTATGCTTGGTATTCATAAAAATTGAATTAACTTTGAACTGCTTAACTTGTGGAGTATATTTCTTATTTAATTCGGTAATGTTTTATTTGGGAGAAATTATCTATATTATTATATATAGTAATATTCAAATCTAGTAATGCTATGCATTATGTTTTGTATTCATAGACATTGACTTAACTTTGTTTTGCGTAATATTTCCATGGTATTTAATTAAAAACATTAAAATTTTTATAAAATAATTTCCTTTTGGGAAATATCGATGTTTATAGTTGCGCATATTCAAGGTCATTGCTGTTATTGTATCTATGCGGAACAAATTTAAATTTCTTCTAAATATATGCATGTTGTTAAAATTTGGCATACATTTAATAAACTTGCTATTTATGACTTGCAATCTTTTAATATTATATTTAAGCCATGTTATCCCTAGGTTTAGGAAAGTACGATATTTATATATCTTAGAACGAGGACTGTAGTTTTTTCCAAATCTAGGATTGAGTTGCGTGCACTGGGGACGTATTATGTACCCAGCATTGTCAAAACAGTAATTCACTCTGCTCACTCCTATTTGTTTATTTACCCTTTTTTAATGGCATTAGATTATATTTTCTGTTCGTGTATTTGAGCCCCTCTAATTTTAGAGCTATGGTTACAAATCCATTGCCTATATATTTTATTGTTAACTCGAGAGGTAAAACAGAGTTTCTTTAACAACATATGTATAAAACATTAATACTGTATAGAAAATGTTGATGTTTAGACGTTATGTTTGTTTCGAAAATATGTATGTGATTTAACAAACAGTAAAATTTCCATTCACAAAGAAAAACTGCAAAAAGTTTGAGGCAGGAATATTTTTAATGTTTTCTGGAAAAGTAGTAAATTGTATAGTAAAAGTCTTGTAGCCACCCTGATTGTAGTGTTGGACGATTGAACTACCTTAACTTTAATACCTCTAGGTGTATCACTTAATGATTTGCTCCCAACAGTGTTGATTATTATGTTCTGTCTTCTTAGCTGGTCTAGTCTAGTCCTTCATAATATAGAGTGGTGAGCGGTATGTTATTGGAATGTTGTTTCTTGATAGGCTCTTGATTGGATAGGGTTATGTTTATTTGTGTTTAGGGTATCCTCGAGCTGTGTAAGCCTTGAAGAGTTGTTGACATTGCTCTTTAAGGTCTTCTTCCTCAGAACACATAAGTTTGGTTCTTGTAGTTAGACTATAGGGTAGAGTGTGTTTTACACGAAGAGGATGGTTGCTTTGAAAATGGAAGTAATGTCTGTTCACGGTAGGAATTGACTTCTGAAAGACCTTTTTCCCTACCATAAATCTATTATATAGTAGGATATTGGTAGGAAAAAAGACCTTTCAGAGAGTAATTCCTACCGTGAATGGAGTATATTGTCGATTTCATTTACAAGCTGTCGCTGGGCTTCATTGATATAGGTCGATTGGTTAAGGATTACTGTGGTTGATCTTTTGTCTGCAGAGAGGATCATAAGTTCTCGTTTCTTTTTAAGCCTTGATAGGCCTCTCTCTCTCTCTCTCTTAAGTATTGAAGTTTTGGTATGCAGGTAAAGGATTTAGGAAATGATGGCCGAGTCACATTGGCCAAGAAATAAACAATCCTTAATCCTTAATATTCAAGAGTGTGGTCTTAAGATAATGGAGGGGGGTCCCAGTTGGAGGGTGGAGTGAACTTCTTCAATTCTAGATCTGCCATCTGGTCCTAATCTTGGTTGACCTGTTTATTCTCAAAGCAGTATTTTAGCTTCAAGTTCCTTACATAAGTGATGACATCTTCCATCAGAGCGTAATGATAAAAAGGGGTTGGTTGGTGGTGAAAATGTTAGACCTCTGAGTAGAACATCTACAGACTGTTCCCGATAGATTTTTACCTGGATGACAGTTCGAAAATCATATGTTTAGTTTTTGGGTTACCAACACTTTGTAAAAGATCACTGTTTTGTTATAAATGTAAACATTTTGAATTACCTGTTATATATGACATTTAAAATAATGTAATCTTAAGTTTTCTCATACTATTTCATTTTTTTAAATAATTTCTTTTTATCCAACACGATACAATACTTTATTAAACATAATTAAAAGTACTTATTTTTCGTTTTGAAACGTTTTGGATTTTGTGTAATATAGTGCACACATCAATAACTTTTAATACAGGTATCATATATACTTGGAAAAGAGAGATTTGTTTTTTTTTACATACAATAAATAGTTTTATGATTATTTTATCTTGTTTTGAAATATTTTAACTGAATAAAATATTTTCATCAATTGTGTGTTTGCATCATTGTAAAAGAATTATTTACATCATGTTCAACCATATGGTTTAAATTCATCTGTCGCAATTATGAATCTATGTTCGTTAGAAGTTTTTGGGAAAGTGGCGTGAATATATTTTTTAAGTGGAATAGATAGTGGATAGATAAAATTTGTGTCCGTCCTCAAATAAATATATAAATAATATTGACCTAAATTACTGTGGTCAACTATCACATTAATATATTACTATCTGTTTTCATTACAGTGATCCAAAGTGATAGATGTCAGCTGTTAGAGTAGTGATATATTAGGGATTACCTCTAATAACATTTCGAACTGTCATCCAGGTAAACTTAGCTCGTGAATTAATTATATCTCATTTGGAGTAAGTGATTGGTCAGAGAGGTTCATAACTGGGTTGTTGGGACTATGTTCTCTATTGAATTTATTGGAGGACGCGGAGTTGGTCTGATTAAAGCAGGCTTTTGATGAGAGGGAGTGTGGTAGGCCAAAAAGTGAGGCAAAGGAAGTTTTGTCTCCTATGAGTGGTGTTGTGGGGACAAGCTATGGACTCTTGGCTACTGCTTTGTTGCAAGGTATGGGAAGTTGAATTCAGTTTATCCTAGATCATATTGTTCATTTTCTTCACTGAATGATTTATTATATTACCAATAATAGGAATGAGTTTGGGAGATGTAAGAAAGATGGTTTAATAAGTAATTTGTTAAGAATAGAGGTTAATAACTAAAATAGGAAGTAACAACCCTTTTGAACCTAGACTATAACCCGGATATTACTGGGTGACCTGGTAGTCTAGGGGTAAGGTGTCAGACTTCTGTGCTGGCGGCCGGGGTTCAATCCTCGGTCCCGGCACAGATTTATCTGATTTCCAAACCCTTCCTACACCTCTGACAATACATCTTGTGAATGTGGGGAATGCCAGGCCGCCACCTTGGTTCGGATTCCACGTTAAACTGTAGGTCCTTTATTTCATCTCACAATCACCCTACCATTACACATTAGCGTAAGTGCGTATAACCAGAACGGGTAGTAAGACGCAGTGCTAATAATAATAATAATAATAATAATAATAATAAGGATATTACTATATTTGAATTTGTATTTCAAATGATGAGTGATGTAAAATTAATTTATCCAAGTCTCCTTCGATTAGAATTACATTATGAATGACTATTTTTAAAGGTAAAACAAACCAGGTTCATTTTTAAGATTATTATAATAATTCTATTGTTTTTTTCAAACAATTATTTTACAGAATCAGCAAGAAAACCTTAAATTGTCAAGTATAATGGGACAGTATGAGACTTCTCAAACCAAATCCATTAATTTGATAACCCATTCCTTAAAAAATAAAAAAAACCAAGCTAAATGTAAAGAAGACCTTACTACAGTCTCTCAAGGAGAAGAATGGTATAAATGGACCGGGGGTGGAATTAATTGTAATAGACGGGAAAGGACCAAGGTAACTTGTAATGAAGAAGGGTGCTCTAAATGGTCTGTGACTGAAGGTAAATGTGTAAAACATGGAGGGACTAAGACAAGATGTAAAGAAGAAGGGTGTCACAAGGGGTGCAGGAAGGGAGGTAAATGTATAAAACATGGAGGGACTAGGACAACATGTAATGAAGAAGGGTGCTACAAGTGGCCTATCAGGGGAGGTAAGTGTAATAATCATGGAGGGACTAAGAGAATATGTAAAGAAGAAGGGTGCCACAAGTCGCCTATGAGGGGAGGTATGTGTATTATTCATGGAGGGCCCCGAAATACATGTAAAGAAGAAGGGTGCTCTAAATGGGCTGTGACTGAAGGTAAATGTTTAAAACATGGAGGAATTAAGCCAAGATGTAAAGAAGAAGGTTGCCACAAGGGGTGTTGGAAGGGAGGTAAATGTATAAAACATGGAGGGACAAGGATAATATGTAAAGAAGAAGGGTGCTACAAGTGGCCTAAGAGGGGAGGTAAATGTTTCAAACATGGAGGAACTATCACCAGATGTAACGAAGAAGGGTGCCACAAGTGGCCTATGAGGGGAGGTAAGTGTATTAATCATGGAGGGAATAAGAGAATGTGTAAAGAAGAAGGGTGCTACAAGTCGCCTATGAGCGGAGGTATGTGTATTGATCATGGAGGGCCCCGAAATACTTGTAAAGAAGAAGGGTGCTACAAGTGGCCTAAAAGGGGAGGTAAGTGTATTAATCATGGAGGGATTAAGAGAACATGTAAAGAAGAAGGGTGCCACAAGTCGCCTATGAGCGGAGGTATGTGTATTGATCATGGAGGGCCCCGAAATACTTGTAAAGAAGAAGGCTGCACTAAATGGGCTGTGAGGAATAGAAAATGTTATAAACATGGAGAGACTCTGGCATACTAAAGAAGAAGTGTGCACTAGAAGAGCTGTAAGGGGAGGTAAATGTATTAAAAATGGAGAAACCCACGTAACTTTTAAAGAAGAAAGGTAATCTAATAATGCTCGTAAGGAAGGTAAATGTGTGAAACATTATTTGGCCTGGTTAACATGTAAAAAAGAAT
Organism: Timema cristinae; assembly: GCA_039000515.1. Classification (NCBI taxonomy): domain Eukaryota; kingdom Metazoa; phylum Arthropoda; class Insecta; order Phasmatodea; family Timematidae; genus Timema; species Timema cristinae. The sequence goes on from JBCFYV010011135.1 coordinate 25,689,867, forward strand.
AAGGGTGCTTTAAATGTGCTGTGAGGAAAATTAAATGTTTTAAACCTGTAGAATCTCGCCCGAAATGTAAAGAAGAATGGTGCAATAAAGGGGTTTTGAGGAGAGGTTAATGTAATAAACATGACCGGATCGGTCAATTTGTAAAGAAGAAGGGTGCTCTAGGAATATTCATAAGGGAGGTTAATGTATGAACCATTTTTTAGCTGGGCAACATGTATAGACGAAGGGTGCTCCCAGTGGGTTTTGAGTAGAGGTCTATGTATGAAACATCGATGGACTCGGGTAAAGAACATAAATAAAGAAGGGTGGTTTTCTTAGAAGAAGTAAAGATTTAATCTAGGAAGGAAATCACCTATTCGTATATTTAAGGTTCTATCCATTATTTTTTAAGAGATGTTACTTTGGAGTTTAAGTTAATTTGAATTTAAACAATTAACAGTTTTGTGATACTTTAATACAAGTTGTAACAGTTTTTTAGTTTTTATTCCTTCTTATACCTGTGGGTCTTTTTCCCCAGTTAATGATGTCCTTACAAGACTGTTCTAGTAAATTTTCTTCTTTTCACTAGGGTTTGAGTTTCAAAACCTCGATCAAAAGACAGGGGCTCGATATAATTCGTGTATTCAAAACAGACCTATTTTAAATAATTAAACTACTACTCTTTTAAAATATACCCATAGTGTGCAGTTGATATTGGTTAAGACGTCTCACACAACAGCAAAAATAAAAACTATTCACCATAATCTCTGCATTTTTTTATCATGTAACCTCTCACAAGAAGTAATAATCACAACTTGTGAATGTGGGGAATGCCAGGCGTCCACCGTGGTTCGGATTCCATGCTAAACTGTAGCTCCTCCATTTAATCCCACAATCACCATACCATTACACATTAGTGTAAGTGCGTATAACCCAAACTGGTAGTAAGACGTGGTGCTGATAACAATACTAATAATATATATCATGAATGCATATTTATAAATGATGCTTTGAAAAATTTCAGAAATTTTGTTCCTCTTCCCTTTAAGTCTCCAAAGAGTTAATTTCGAAATCTACATATCTTTACACTGCATTCGCAATTTTGTATATAGTCCAATTTTCATAGAAATATACTGTCATGGTGGCTACAGATAGGGAGATGTCCAGGGAATTTAATCAAAAATAAGGAAAAGTCAGAGAATTTAAATACTTGACTATCTTTGCACTTAAATATATAAACAAAAGTGAGAGATTTGTTTTATTAGGTTAACCAAATCCATTGCATATATATTTCATTGTTAACACGAGAGGTAAAACAGGGTTTCTCTAATAACATATGTATAAAACATTAATACTGAATAGAAATTGTTGATGTTTATTAGACGTTAGGTTTGTTTCGAAAATATGTATGCGATTTAACAAACAGTAAAATTTCCATTCACAAAGAAAAACGGCAAAAAAGTTTGAGGTGGTAATATTTTCTGGAAAAGTACTAAATTTTATAGTAAAAGTCTTGTAGCCACCCTGATTATAGTGTTAGACGATTTTAATAACTCTAGGTGTATCACTTACAGATTTGCTCCCAACAGGGTTGATTATTATGTTCTGTCTTCTTTGTTTTTACTAAAATTGAGCTAATCCAGATGCACGTTTGGAACACGTTTAGATTTCATGCTTCTTGACAAATTTGAGATGGGTATAAAAGACAAGCAAGGTAAAGAAATGTAAATTTTTCGAGTACACCTCAAAGTTAACCATTAGCAAAGAGTAGTGATCACTCAGGAGTGATTGCTTTCGAAACATTTTTCGAATCTATATAGAAGTAAAAAGGCAAACTAAACATTTTTTTCCTAATACCTGCAAGTAAACAAGCTATAAATAATTGTCCTCCCAATGAAATACACACCAAGGCATTAGAGTTAAGGTGGTACCAATGTTGAACATTTCCTTCCTGTTCTCTCAGAATGTTAATTATGTGTTCCTCTTGAGTAGAATAGTGGGCCTTCGCTCTTTTTATTTTGCCTTTTCCTGTAGTCCAACACTTTAGCAGATTCGGTATCGTGTTTGTCTACTGAGTTAAAACTCCCCGGTTTGATTCTTGTTGTGGCTGAAAAAATGTATCATTGAGATAAATGAGGGTTCAACCTTTTATAGTGATGAATTAATGGCTGGGAGCTGGTTATTGTCTCTGTTATAGATTTAAGTTAGTTCGTAAGTAATGTGCTGTTATAATCAGCTGGTTCAGAAAGTGCATGTTAAATACCTTAAATAACTAATAATAATAATTAAAAAGAAGTGCAAGAAGAATCTCTGCATCTCTTGATTTGTTCCATCACCATTGACGGGGCTGGATGCGGTTGATACCAGCAAGTGATTCTAGGCACTTATGTCCTCTTCCAGGCTATAAATAGGTCAATCAGGTGTAATCTTTTGGGAGATGATATACTCGTGACAGTTATTCGGCTCAAATGACGTATCATTGCAGCTTAACTAAATTGATTCTTGAACTAGTGATTTTTTTTTTTTTTAAATCAAGTAATTTGATATTGTTTAAAAACTTTGACCCAAACCTTTTCATTTACATTCTTTCAGAATATCTCTGCTATATTTCTTGTTTATTGTATACATGTACCCTTATTTCCCCTGTACTTTGATTGTTTTGAGAATATTTTCTTTAATTTATGCCAAACAAAGGGATTCGCCGATGCAACTCATGAGGTGAGAGGTCTTCCTATAATACATTAGAAAATGTTGAAGTCAACTGTTTTCAACAATCCCACACAAATGTGGGTGCACTTCCTCTAAATTTAACCTTCCTAATCCCCAACATATTAGGGTATTAGTATGCAGGTGTATAACCTGAACTGGTAGTTAGACACGCTATTAACTAAACTATACTGTGTGAACACAGTTTGAAGGGTTGCTCTGTACGTTCTTTTGCTCATGTGTCAAATTATAAAACCGGCGGCTTTTATTTGCGGTTAGTGGATCAGTGCCGATCAAAATGCTATATATTTTATTTTGATCAATTTTTATAAGTACATCCATGCCACGTTCCCACTATACAAACACGTTAAGTAGAAATAATGTAAATTTGGCTCTTTTCACACATGCAACAGTGTCTTTGTTTGTATTTCTGTTCACATAACTGGCGTGGACCCGGTAGAAAGTTGAGCTGTGCATTTTCACATTCACTCCTGATGTACATTGGCAAAAGTATAAAGCGTGAAATTTGTTATTTTCAATTTGGAAATTATTTGGTGCTCATCCTTACAGTTAATAATTAAATGACTCCTGTATAAATGGCGTGTCGCAAACACGCACGATTCAGTGGATAAGAACTTTGATACGAAAATCGAATTGACTTTACACGCTAATGCTTGACCAATGAGCCACTATTCACAAAGTTTTTAAATCTCAAGGTTATATGTACAGGTTCTTTGGATTAGGGCACCAGGCTGAATTATGGCTTGGAGAATAAGTTGGCTAGATATAACACTAAAATATAAAAATATCTATTCCAGGATCACTAAAACTTTTTATTTTTTTCAAGAGAGTTCTATAGCTCTATAAGAGACCTGCTATTGAGAAGAGAAATGCCCTTGAAGTGTAAGGAAGTGTTTTACAGGGCGTAATTTGTACCCTTTGTCACACATACAGCAGAAACATGGACAGCGAGTGTAAGAGATACTAGAAAAGTGGAGGCGATGGGAATGGGGTTTGTAAGGAGCATGTTAGCTGTCACGAGGAGAAACAAGATTAGGAATGAAGTTATCTGGGAAAGAGTTAGGATACAGGGAGTACATGAGATAGTAGAGGAAGCAGGACTGAGATGGTATGGTCATGTAATGGGGATGTTGGAGTACATGAGATAGTAGAGGAAGCAAGACTGAGATGGTATGGTCATGTGATGGGGATGTTGGAGTACATGAGATAGTAGAGGAAGTAAGACTGAGATAGTATGGTCATGTGATGGGGATGTTGGAGTACATGAGATAGTAGAGGAAGTAAGACTGAGATGGTAAGGGCATGCAATGAGGATGTTGGAGTACATGAGATAGTAGAGGAAGCAAGACTGAGATGGTAAGGGCATGCAATGAGGATGTTGGAGTACATGAGATAGTAGAGGAAGTAAGACTGAGATGGTAAGGGCATGCAATGAGGATGTTGGAGTACATGAGATAGTAGAGGAAGCAAGACTGAGGTGGTATGGGCATGCAATGAGGATGTTGGAGTACATGAGATAGTAGAGGAAGCAAGACTGAGATGGTATGGACATGTAATGAGGATGTTGGAGTACATGAGATAGAGGAAGCAAGACTGAGGTGGTATGGGCATGCAATGAGGATGTTGGAGTACATGAGATAGTAGAGGAAGCAAGACTGAGATGGTATGGACATGTAATGAGGATGTTGGAGTACATGAGATAGAGGAAGCAAGACTGAGGTGGTATGGGCATGCAATGAGGATGTTGGAGTACATGAGATAGTAGAGGAAGCAAAACTGAGATGGTATGGACATGTAATGAGGATGTTGGAGTACATGAGATAGTAGAGGAAGCAAGAGTGAGGTGGCATGGACAATTGAAGATGTTGGAATACATGTGAAAGTATGGTTGATTCTTTAAGTCTTGCTTTGATTGTCCAAGGTGTCAACGCTTGCAATAAACTTGACTGCAGATGATGGGGAGCTCTGGGTTCTTTTCTAATCCTGGTTGGGTGTACTGGGAACATAGGTACATCCCCTATATTATTATTATTAGCACCGCGTCTTACTACCCGTTCGGGTTATACGCACTTACGCTAATGTGTAATGGTAGGGTGATTGTGAGATGAAATGTAGGACCTACAGTTTAACGTGGTATCCGAACCACGGTGGAGGCCTGACACTCCACACATTCACAAGATGTCTTGTCAGAGGTGTAGGAAGGGTTTGGTAATCAGATAAATCTGTGCCGGTGTGACGTTGTCACAGACATAATGCAAACATGGACGATCTAGCTCACCTGATCTGGTCCCCTTTGACTGGGCTGGATCTCGACTTCATGAAACACGCACACTCAACTCCACTCAACATCACGCGGCTTACTGACCGCCCGTGGCTCGAGGCCCGATTAGAGCAAGACTCGGACAATTGAACATCAAGATGCGCTAACCCGTATGCGCTGACGGTTGTGTTCGAGTGAAACAAGACTCATCCACCGGCGCGTGATTTGAAATTATCACGAGAATCGTCGAGACTTCTGCCGAAGCGACGTACACCCCTCTCCCTTCCCCCAGTGTAATTCCCGCCGTTTGTGAACACGTGATTGACTTTGTACAGTATATAACGGCTGGACTGTGTAGTGATGTCACTCATTTCTCTGCACTCGATTAGGTGAGACACTTGTCTTAGATTTAGACGTAGGTTGCTGTTCGACGTTTTCTAAATTATGTTTGGGTTAAATTGTTCAAAATTTAAGTTTCGACTTTAAATATAAATCATGATTACTAATAGCTATATTTCTCTGAGACTGCAGGATTTGCCTGTCAGCCATTATGGTTTATGCTCTAGCTTTTCTTGGTACTTAACGTTGTGTCCGCCTCACGGACGGGTTGGAACTTTGGCATGGCGCCATCTTAGGGCGCTAATGGAACTTTAGCATGTCGCCATCTTGGGGCGCTAATTATTTCTGTTTAACGTGTAACTTACTTAAAATAATTTATTCTGCTTGCTAAAGGTTAAAGGTTTGTTACGATTGTAAATTTTTTTAAATTGTTATTCAACTCGGGGGGCGCGAGCCCGTGCGCCCAGCACATAGGTCATTATAATAATAATAATTAGATTGAACTAATTTGATTAGGAACTATTGTAACAGGTTAGGTTTAGGTTAATCGTTTTCTCTGCCGCACCTTATAATGGCAGTCTATTATAAAACTTCATACTTATGTCAATGTAGTGTCGGCATCGCCAGGTCGTGTAGACCTATACATATTACTTGTATTTAACTTTCCTGCTAGGTTAGTCGCCTTCTGCGAGGGTCAATTTAATTATGACTACGTTGGTATTAATCGTTCTGTTTTCTCTTAACGACTTGGGGTCTTGCCCCTTTATTTATTGTTTATTTCGGCCCTTATCGGCCAGTCACTCGACTTTCCTAGAGTGCCTCGCTCTTGTATGTCTGCGAGTTGTTTGTAGAATAAAATAAACTCTCTTGTAACTAACCTACCTTTTATTTATTGTAATATGAACCTACCATATCATATGAAGGGGGGGTTACAAGAGAGAAGCTGCGCCACTCTGCTCTCGCAGAGTTGAGTGGGGCACTTAATAGGATATTAGGTATAGTTAGGAGAGAAAATAGGGTCCGCCTGTCTGCAGTATTGTTGGATGATTGATATTGTATTGATTCTTGTTTGTTTATGTTTCATGACTCCGTGACCATGGAGACCACCCCTGCAACTGCCATGTCCACTTTGACCACATCTAAGACTGCTGTCTACCGCCTGAGCCGGGACGAGTTAACAGCTGAGCTGACTTCAAGGGGCGTCTCCTTCCCTCCCAATGCTACTGTGGGTGAGCTCGGATCTAAGCTATGTGGGGAGATTAGCGGGACTGGGGAGGCTGAGACTGACTCGGGTATGGACAGGATTGAGGATGGGAATCCACCCCCTTTAGCGCCAACCGCTCCTCCTCCACCCCTTCACTAGTTAAATGTCAGAACAAAGTACTTATGGAGATCTTGAATCGGACCCCTGTTTGCGACGGTCAAGATCACGCTACTCTGTTTAAATTTATGGTTGAGATCAACAGAGCATATTGTCTAAAGTTAGCGAGTGATAGTGAATTTTTGATTCTGTGTTTGGCCAAAACTTCTGGTTTTTTAACCCAGCTGTTCTCCCGTGGGATTCAAAATGGTTTATCTTGGAGATCACTTACTGACCTCATTTTAGAAGCGCTGTTACCCAGTAGGGCTAGAGAAAGGTTATGTAAGGAAGTTATTCACAGGTTTCAATATCCCCACGAATCGTTGAGAGATTTTATATTATCTATCACAGAGGCAGCTCAAGTTCTCAATAGTGGTCTGGGGGAAAGTGAGATCGTTGATATTATTCTTGAGAATGTGTCGCCCCTCACCCGGCGACATTTTGTATTTACATGTAAGCCCTGTACGGTACTTGAACTTTTCTCTCTAGCATCTTCGATTGAAAACACCCTGCTCGCCGAACAGGAGTATTTAAGTGCGCATGCGCCGGCGGCATTAAACCGCAGACGCACGGGTTCAACTCCCGAACCTATGAATACGGCCTTGTCATTAGCGCCTGTACTACCGGGCGATCGCGATGCTAACACTCCTAGGGACAACTTCAGGCCTTCGGGTTCTGACAACCGTGCGCCCCGCGACCTCTCGCGCATGAGATGTTTTCGGTGTAGAAGACTGGGTCACGTACAGAGACAGTGTAGATCGGGAAACTTATAGGGCGCGCTCGTAGTTGTGGTCCGGTCGTGCCCACTTGTATTAAACCACATGCTCCTACTCCTGTAGTTCAGATCCAGGTAGCCCAAAATGATTGTGTTGCTCTTTTAGATACAGGAGCCAGTCACTCATTTATATGCCGTGAGTTTTTGCGCCAGTTAGAGGGTAAAACAAAAATCGATTATAGGTCGATAGGTCCTAAGATTTACACCGTGGCTAATGGGCAGACTATCTTGGTCGATTGTAAAGTAGTGCTCTCTATTAAGATAGAAAGATTTGCCTGGAAACGTCCATTCTTTGTTATGCCAGAACTTCCCTTTGATGTTATTCTAGGGACTGACTTCATGTTCGAGACTGGAGTCAAACTTGACCTGAGACGCTTAGGAATGTCTTTTAAATTTGAACCTAGTTTGTTTATCCCGTTTTGTGTTGGGCACCATCCTCGCAGGTTGTTCCCCATTGTCGAGGAACGTGAAGCGATAGATCGTTTGATAGCTCGATTCCCTGACGTCATCACTGACAGATGGGGCAAGTGCGACATTTTGCCGTACGACATTGTGGCGCAGGACCACATTCCTGTTAGATCTGGTCCCTACTCCTGTGCACCCCCCAAACTCGAGATATTTAGAAATCTTATCATGGACTTGGAACGAAAGGAGGTTATTCGTCCCTCCAAATCCCCATACGCAAGTCCTGCGTTCATTATTCCCAGGAAAGGTCATGGGCATCGCTTGATTGTCGATTATAGAAAGCTTAATAAAAAAATAGTGTTCGACCCATACCCATGCCTAGCATAGAGTCCGCCTTCCAACATCTTGGCGGAGCCAAATATTACAGCTTGATTGACCTTAATGCGAGCTTTCTGCAATGTGCTCTCTCAGAGCCGTCTAAGAAATTCACCGCGTTTATCACCCCCTGGCAAGTCTACGAATTCAACCGAGTGCCGTTAGGGATAAGTTGCGGGGGGCAAGCGTTGAGTAGAGTCTTAGACCATATTTTGGCGGACCTGAAATACAAATTCGTGTTTAACTACCTTGATGATATCTGCGTTTACAGCAAATCTTTTGATGACCATTTGCGTCATGTTGAGGTAGTGTTGAGGCGCCTGCGCGAAGCTGGGTTGACTGTAAACCCGGAGAAAGTCACATGGGCGAAGAGATCTATCCCATATCTTGGCTATATCATTTCTGAGGGTAACCTGCTCGTTGACCCGGATCGGGTTAAGCCTATCTTGGATTTTCCCGCCCCAAAAAACATAAAAGGGGTATTAAGGTTTCTAGGTATGTGCGCCTACTACGCTAGGTTCATCCCGAACTTCTCTGACTTAGCCAACCCCTTAACTCCTTGAAGAAAAAGGGTGCCACCTTTATTTGGGGTTCTGCCCAACAGCAGGCTTTTGTTGCGCTTAAGCGCCACCTAGTGTCACCAGCCGTGCTACGCATGCCTGACTTTTCTCTGCCTTTCCAACTACATGTTGATGCCTCCTCTGTAGCGCTAGGAGCGGTTCTCTCTCAAACGACTTCCGAGGGAAGTAGACCTGTAGCTTTCGCCAGCAGAACTTTGAGCCCTGCCGAAAGAAAGTATAGTATATATGAAAAGGAATGTCTCAGCTGTATCTTCGGCATCGACAAGTTCGCAGACTATCTAGAGCTTCGCCAGTTTGAGTTGTACACTGACAACATGGCCCTCAGCTGGATGTGGAATCACCCGAAACAACTAGGGAAAATTGGACGGTGGGTTTGGAAGCTATCCAGGTTCAAGTTTACGACCCATCACGTTGCTGGGAAGCTTAATGTTGTCGCTGACGCTTTGTCTAGGATGTGTGAGGATAAGGAACCTGTAGGAGAATGTAAGGAGGATGGCTCGTTATTTGTTATCCATACGATTCCCGAATCCTTTATCTCAATCAAAGACCATCAGTTGATGGATCCGTGTTGTAGACAGATCGTTGACAGGATCAAGCGTGGAGAGAGGATTGGGAACTACGAGATCTTTAAAGACCTCTTAGTAGTTCGTGTCAAGGGTAGGATAAGATATTTTGTGCCAGAGAAACTTAGGCCTATGTTACTTAAATATTTCCACGACTCCCTTTTTGGCGGCCATTGCGGTGTCCTTAAGACCGAACGCAAGATTTCTAAGGAATTTTTTTGGCCCTTAATGCCTAGAGACGTTAGAGATTGGGTGCGCAAATGTGAGCCGTGTCAATTGGCCAAACCGGCGCGTAATTCTAAAATAGGGTTTCACTCCGCGGATGTTGCTAAGCAACCGTGGGAGAAAGTTTTTGTTGATTTCGTCGGCCCCCTTACCCGCTCTACCCAAGGGAACACCTCTATACTCGTTGCCATGGACGCCTTCTCTAAATTCGTCATACTCATCCCCCTAAGGAACATGAAGGCAAGGACGACTGTTAATGCTCTGTGCAGGCGTGTTTGGGCGATTTTAGGGACCCCAAGGGTCATAGTAAGTGATAATGGACCGTGTTTCCGTTCTAAAGCTTTCGGAGATATGTGTTTTTCGTGGGGGATAAGACACGTTACCACTAGCCCGTACAACCCATCGCCGAACCATGTAGAAAGGTTTAATCGTAACCTAAACGTTGCCTTGACGATCTTTCACCACCTGGATCACACCCACTGGGACCAGGACTTAGACGTTTTGAACATTGCTTTTAACGCCGCTTTCCATGAGTCAGTCAAAGCCACTCCTTCCTCTATCCTCCTCAATAGGGACCTGAACCACCCATTATTGTTTAACTGGGATATTGACCCGCTCCTTAATGACGCAGGTGATTGTTCTTATGAAAAGAAATGTGAGGTAGCTTTTTCTAACCTCCTGAAGTCCCAAAGGAAGGTTGCCGCCACCTATAACCGAGGGCGTATCCCTGTCCCATTTAAACTTGGGGACGTTGTTGTGTGCAAGTGTTTTCCTCTTAGCTCAGCTGCTGACAAGTCTTCGGCGAAGATGGCGTATAAGTGGAGTGGTCCCTGGTCGATTGAAAGATTTCTTACACCTGTTTCGGTATTGTTAAAAGAAGTATCCGACCCATCTTTGACACGTAGAGCACATGTCAGCCACCTAAAGGCTGCAGGGAAATGAGTCAATTGACCCCGTGCTGTGTGTCGTCTGTTTGCTTAAGTGTACCTTTGTGATTTAATTTTGCGTTCTAAGTGCATGTTTCTAAGTATTCTATATTGTTGTATATATAATTTATATAAGGGAAGGGGTACCACCCCCTGGTATTGTTAGGATAAATTTGTAGTACTGTAGGGCCTAGGTATGACTTTGAGCAGAAACTTGTGTTGGACTGTTTATAATAAAGCGTGTGTCGGGTCCAAAGTACATGGTGCAGAACGTTCGCCCCACCGACCGGACTACCTCTAAGTGCGTGTGAAGCGGCAAACCCACCTTTCCTCATTCATGGAAAGTCGTCGCTAAACAGAGTTGTGGGTATCTCTGTGACTCGTGCTGGTAGACAATGTTAGTGCTACGAAACTGCCACTGTAACTTTCAAGGATGGCTGCGCTAACTGATAAACTTTACAATTGGATGTGGTGTTCACGTGTAAACTTTTGTTCTCAGAGACTTCACCTATTCGGCCTTCCGTCCCCCCTTTTTCTGCCCTGCCCTTTCCTTCCTCTCCTTTGTTCCTGTACACTCATCGGCAGTCAATGATCGCCCAGCTGGACGTGGCGATGAAGCTTCCCTGGTGGTTAAAGCGGGCCACCTTACGAGCATATGCTGTCTCCCTGTCAACCCGGGATGACGGTGTGTTGGAGTGAGCGTGTGAAGCAGAGGTCTACCGCCGGAGTCCAGTTATTCGTCATCTCCCGAACCTGCATCTGGCCACCTAACATGGCCTCGGAGGGTACCGGAGCCGCCACCCACCCTCTAGTCAGCGGTGAACATCGGGGAAGGCGCCTCCCCGTGTCTTCACCAAAGGCTAAGGACGTCCTTCTTCTCCGTCCAAGGGGGGACATTGTGACGTTGTCACAGACATAATGCAAACATGGACGATCTAGCTCACCTGATCTGGTCCCTTTGACTGGGCTGGATCTCGACTTCATGAAACACGCACACTCAACTCCACTCAACATCACGCGGCTTACTGACCGCCCGTGGCTCGAGGCCCGATTAGAGCAAGACTCGGACAATTGAACATCAAGATGCGCTAACCCGTATGCGCTGACGGTTGTGTTCGAGTGAAACAAGACTCATCCACCGGCGCGTGATTTGAAATTATCACGAGAATCGTCGAGACTTCTGCCGAAGCGACGTACACCCCTCTCCCTTCCCCCAGTGTAATTCCCGCCGTTTGTGAACACGTGATTGACTTTGTACAGTATATAACGGCTGGACTGTGTAGTGATGTCACTCATTTCTCTGCACTCGATTAGGTGAGACACTTGTCTTAGATTTAGACGTAGGTTGCTGTTCGACGTTTTCTAAATTATGTTTGGGTTAAATTGTTCAAAATTTAAGTTTCGACTTTAAATATAAATCATGATTACTAATAGCTATATTTCTCTGAGACTGCAGGATTTGCCTGTCAGCCATTATGGTTTATGCTCTAGCTTTTCTTGGTACTTAACGTTGTGTCCGCCTCACGGACGGGTTGGAACTTTGGCATGGCGCCATCTTAGGGCGCTAATGGAACTTTAGCATGTCGCCATCTTGGGGCGCTAATTATTTCTGTTTAACGTGTAACTTACTTAAAATAATTTATTCTGCTTGCTAAAGGTTAAAGGTTTGTTACGATTGTAAATTTTTTTAAATTGTTATTCAACTCGGGGGGCGCGAGCCCGTGCGCCCAGCACATAGGTCATTATAATAATAATAATTAGATTGAACTAATTTGATTAGGAACTATTGTAACAGGTTAGGTTTAGGTTAATCATTTTCTCTGCCGCACCTTATAATGGCAGTCTATTATAAAACTTCATACTTATGTCAATGTAGTGTCGGCATCGCCAGGTCGTGTAGACCTATACATATTACTTGTATTTAACTTTCCTGCTAGGTTAGTCGCCTTCTGCGAGGGTCAATTTAATTATGACTACGTTGGTATTAATCGTTCTGTTTTCTCTTAACGACTTGGGGTCTTGCCCCTTTATTTATTGTTTATTTCGGCCCTTATCGGCCAGTCACTCGACTTTCCTAGAGTGCCTCGCTCTTGTATGTCTGCGAGTTGTTTGTAGAATAAAATAAACTCTCTTGTAACTAACCTACCTTTTATTTATTGTAATATGAACCTACCATATCATATGAAGGGGGGGTTACACCGGGACCGAGGATTGAACCCCGGCCGCCAGCACAGAAGTCTGACACCTTACCCCTAGACCACCAGGTCACCGTTACATCTCCTATGAATTCAACCCTTCTTATCCTTAACACATTATCATAATAGACACACTGCCTAAACAGGTATTAAATAAAACTTCATTAAGAATAAATAAATGATGTGATCAGATTGATTTGTTTAAATTTTGAGGTTATAAACTTATTTATTTAAAAAGTTGCAATCGAAAATGTAATTTTCGTTTTTAATATTATAATATGCATGCTAAAAGGTAAAATAATGACCCTATATTTTGGAGCGTGAAGAAAAAAAATGTGGATTTTAGGAACAATAAATCAAAGCTAACATAAATATATTAATTGTTGGTTGTGTTTGTTTCTTAATGACATTAGATAGATGAGACACAAGTTAATACTTTCCTACATGAAGGTTCGTTCTTTCACTGTAGGAAATTGTTTTAACCAGAACTTCTTATCACTTATTATTTGAGGTACATCTTGTTATACATGGAAGAAGATACAAGAGAGAGAGAGACACGGGCACAAAATGGCTTTTGCAATGAAAAGAGGATCATTTCAGACTTTACTTTGATGCCACTGGACAAAAAAAAAAAAAAAATTGCTTGTTAAAGCCCAATTCATGAAACTAGATTAAATTCTTTTGAAGACCTTACCAACCTGCAGCCCACCAACTCCTCACCCCTTATATTTTTAAACTACCAATTACATCAATGGAAAATAATTCAAATTAAGATTTAAAAAAATTTTGCTTAAAAAATAATTTAGTGCTTTCAGATCCATATACATTTGTGAAACTTTTATTCAAAAATGTAACTTAATAAAAGTAAATCTCAAGCTTCAATAACAAATGAATATTAAATAATATGTGCAGCTATCTGTATTAATTAAAACAATTCGAGGGATCGCAAATAAAAGGAAATACAGTGAGACCTCTATATATTGAACTTCTTTCTGAATCCCCACAACATTACATAAATAAAAACTTTCTATATATCGAAGAAAAATATCTATATCTTCAATTTTTTTCAAGACGAATCAGGATTTCTTGTAATGACAATGATATAAGAAAAACAATTGAGAAAAAATAGATTGGAGATGTCGCAAGAGGAAGAAGGAAATGTTTAGTCAAGGGGTCATTGCAACACCGATAGGTCACCTAGCGGGGTGGTCTCCACACTCCTTTTCCCTCAAGAGGCCTTCAGTATCTTTGACTGACAGTTTATGGTCGCTATATTTTTTTAAGGTATATTCAACACATTTTTCTTTTTTTTAAAATTATTTTTATTAACTTGTACATAATGTAATTCATATTCACTTATAATGAATGCATTGATTAGGAAATATTTCTAAATACAATATACTTCACAATATTATGTATAAAAAAAGATTGTTTATAAACACCAACCACGATATATGGAGGTCCGACTTCATCTCATTAATGTAGACGTATAATCAAATGATGTTATAGTTATGGCCAGTGATTTTCTATTTTTTAAATATAGTTTTATTTCATGTGTGACCAACAGAAATTTGTGTTTAGTTTAAAGTGGCCACGAAATGGTTTGAATTGGCAAGGCCTTCTATCAAAACACATCAGGAGGGGGTGGAAAACGCACAACTTAACTACCTAAAAAACGAAAAACTAAATAACAGAACTTGCAAAATAATTACGGGAAACACAAATAGGAACATATAAGGGGGGCTCAAGTTAAAAAAAAAAAAAATCAGAGTCAAACATGAGTGAGATTATCAAAATGCTTTCGAGTATTTAGTAAGCTTGAATACAATTTAATCTTAAAACTTTAAAATTAAAATGGAAATAATACCCATATGAAGTTGTTCAAGTACTTTAAGGGAGAATGGGGGGTGTTTGAGCTTTGCTTGTTTTTCCTGACAAGGGGGAAGGGACAATCAAAACAATGCTTACATAAGACAGAAAGAGAGTCAAAAATGGACAATCAGTAATAACTAAAAAAGTGTCAAGATGTTGATAAAAATTACCTCAGTCATCGAATTAAAAGGTTTTTGGAATAGTTTGTTATAACTATAATAATTTACTATTTTTTTATATAATTTAATTAGGTGTAGATTAATTTTTAATGAATAATTATTCAACTTTTTTAATCTTACCTTTTTAGTACAACAGTTTAAATTAATTATTTCACACCATTAATTTACACCCATATTAATAACTAACAGTAATTTATAAATAGCATAAAAAAAAGGTTATTCCGATGAAAAAATTTGACAAATATAATGTAAGCAAGACTGGGAAGATAATGGGTTTGGGCGTTTACTTATTTTTGCATAAAAAAATGGTAAGGGTTTAAAATGGACAAAAATGTGAATAGAGTATAATCAGACAGTGTAGAAACACTGTACAATAATGTAACATAATTGATAGTGAAGGAAGCCAACCTGAAAGGATAGTTAGGTTAGGCCTAGAAAATGTAGTTCCATAACATTATCGTTTTGTGTTTTAATGTGTGTTATATGAAAAAAGGAATATTTACAAAAATATGTGTGAATGTGGAAGTGTGAAGAAATGAGAAATGTGGAGTGTAAAAAGTAAAAGAAAATACTAGAACAAGTTAAGAGTGTTGGTTTTCTACTATACCCTGATTCTGTTTATAAGTACAGTAGAGAAAATTCAAACAAATTTATTTCTTCCCAACATTAATAACATTTTACTTCATCATTTGTCAGGCACCTGGAAAACAGGAAAGGGAAAAGACAGGGAATTTGTTTGTGACTGGAAAAAACCGGGAATTTCACCCAAAAGCTAGAATTTACTGGAATTTGTTAGTGAATTTGGACAATAAAGTGCTTGCAAGCGGAACAATATAGACTAAAATTTGTAACTGGAGAATTGAGCAGTCTGATTGGAACACGTCTCATTTATGATGACTATACTTACCAGCACTTCATCAGCTTGAGATAAGTCCTGAATGCAACTGAGACGACTCGTTTTCGTTCGGAAAATGCCACGCATTTTCGGCTTCCTCCACTCACCCCCGCTAATAAGACAAATGTCTCGTTCCACCCCCACATTTAAACTCAAAATTGTATTTTTGGGATTTCCCATTTTTTTTTTTCATTCCATTTAGGGTAGACAGAAAATATAACCAATTTTTCCTTCTAGAAAATGTGTCATTCATTTCTCATCATTTTCCAAATAATTCTTAAACATGTGTTTCTCTTGCACAATAAAACATGCTTCCAATGACAAATTACCACTCTTCATTCCCAAAATTTTCTTTAAAACTAAATTAAATGCCTCTATAATTATATTTATAATATCTATTTAAGGTGTCTGGAAAAATGAAAATTTTTCTCTGAAAACACAGGGAATTTGGTAATAAGAAAATAGTGGCAACCCTGTTTGTGTTATTGATATTGATAAGATCTATCAAAAGTGACAGGTGCAGACAACACGACTTGCTGTATGAATATATTAAAATTGTTTTAGTAACTAACTTATACTGTTCTTACTACCAAAATTTTACTATAACTATCCTTTAAGGTTGGCTTCCTTCCTTCCCTATCAATTACTTTACATTACTGTACTGTGTTTCTACACTGTCCGATTATACATTTACAAACCATTAGTTAATAATTAAAAAAAAGGTGATTAGGTAATACTTACACCCCCCCCCCCCTCCCTCATTTGTAATTATATAAAAATAACACCCTGACATGGTATGAACCCTGGTTATTTGTGCACTCACAACTCTGCCATTTATGTGGTCTAAGTCTACCGACAAAAGGAATGAACCTGTCGTGAGACAGAACACATAATCATAGTAAAGGAACCTATTTATATAAAGCTGTTTCTTTTTGAGCATCGACCCTCAGATATGAACTAAAACATGATTCAAAAGACCTTCCTTCAATGCAAAACCTTCCCCACACATGTCACAAACATAATCCCTGGACTCCATCTTTATACGCGATACAATTACTCCACCTTCTGGTTTATTAATCGTGATCGGCCCGTTAGGAACAAAATACTTTGATGTAATGTAAGAATCAGTCGCCGACGATGCTTGCGCGGCCATATCGGCGCACATTCCCGTCGATGAAGGCGGTGTGGTCTCTGAAGTTAACGTTTTTTCACCAAGTTCTTTTTTGGTAATATTTGGATTTTCAACCTACTTATAGTCAAAGCTTTGGCGGCAGCCGCCATCTGGTCACTGTGTTGGACGATATGAGCGCAAAGTTCCTCTCTGTCTGCGAGGGTTTGGCCACACAGCTGACACGAGAAGATGTGGGGTACACCGTTATTGGTCTTGTTGGCCGCGTGTACCCATCTCACGTGCTCCCGCAGCACCACCTATGTGTCAGAAAACAATGCATGCCGTTTACCCTGAGAGGTGGCAGTCTCGCCTTGACTTAGTTATTCTATGGACCTATCTTATAACCTACACCATAGTTGAACGAATCAAGGAAAGTTTGATACCGTCAAGATTACACTGTTTACACTGAAAGGTCAAAGCCTTGGCTTGATGAATTACACTATGGCTTTATATTATTTATAGATAAAGTGATAATACGAGTTAAGCTTGCTATTGGTCGGCTGGCAGGTGGTGAAGCTACAGGTTTTCAATGGTGGGGGAAGCGAGCAGCCCAATGCTACTTAGTCTGTGCCGGGGAGAGGCTCAAGTCCCCCACCCCGGACCCGATATCTCTCCCTCCAAGCATCGCCACCTACCCTCTACCTTACATGGTAAACGAAGTGTACATAGCAGAGGTAGTTCGGCAACGCGGATCAATTAGTCAAATAGTTATTTGGTTTTAGACGTGTCCAAACACTCGTAAACAATAACAAAATACTTTTTAAAAAAAATGGCCGTAAACAAAAGCTAAGTCAATTTTGAGCACATGGTGCATTAAATTATAAAAGAAACAATGAAATGGGTACAATATGTTTAATAATAACCGTCAAAAGCCCCTAACTTTGTTTAATCAACCATTCCTTTACCCCATCAGTGTAAATATGCAGGTAACATAGACGATTAGTAACATGCAGTGCACCTGCTTTGGTGGTCAGAGTGTTTGAGGTGTCAGCTCTGACAGGGAGATTAGGGTTTGAATCACGCTCAGCTGTAGTTTTCCCCTCCCCCTTCATGCAAATGTAGATACACCTCCTTTAAATTCAACTTAATTCCTATATATATGTATGTATATAAGTCGAACGGAAAGTTAGACCCGCCGACAAATTCAAACAATAAATTAGTCTTTGAAGAAATGTCATGCCAATGTTTTGCGCTTAAAAAGGCCAATACATCCACGTACCTTCTGGTTGAACGCGCGGTGACAGAGGGGGCAAGCATGGGGCCGCTCTCCGGTGTGTATCCGCTCGTGCTTTCGGAGGTGTACCGCCATCTCGGAAGGCCTTGGTGCAAAACTTGCACCCGTAAGGGCGTTCACCCGTATGTGTTCGGTTATGAATGAGAAACCCCTGCAAAAAAAAAGAAGAGCCATCTCCTTAGCCGCGCAAACATCCATACATATCGATCAATTTCTTATAGATTGTACAAAGATATATTTTGATGAACATCGAAAACATACTTCAGCAGAAAACTCAAGTAAGACGAGCATATTTTGCAATTTTATATTTTAAAGGTCCATCTGGACCTGCGACTTTTACATCTAACTACATTAACACAGATCGAAATTGGTGACCTGGTGGTCTAGAGGTAAGGTGTCAGACTTCTGTGCTGGCGGCCGGGGTTCAATCCTCGGTCCCGGCACAGATTTATCTGATTGCCAAACCCTTCCTTCACCTCTGACAAGACATCTTGTGAATGTGTGGAATGCCCAGGCCTCCACCGTGGTTCGGATCCCACGTTAAACTGTAGGTCCTCCATTCCATGTCACAATCATCCTACCATTACACATTTGCGTAAGTGCGTACAACCCGAACAGTAAGTAAGACGCGGTGCTAATAATAATAAATAATAATAACACAGATCGAACCAGATGCTGCATCGCTTTGTGGTTTTTCTGTATTCTATGATAAAACTAAACTTTAAGCTTCACTGAGATTAAAACCAAAGTTTCTAGTAAGTGGCTGGTCATTGCTTAGAGTCAGAAAAAATCGCGAACAATCTTGAGCATAAGTCAATTAGCGTCCATGTGTTAACTGTACAAAAAAAATAGGATTAAACCTAGGATTATTTATAGGAACATTTTACTATATATTTACTGTAATCTTTTTAAGTATTGACACTCGCTTCAGTGGCTAAACAGTCTAAGGCATCACTCTTGTGTTAGAATGGCGTGTTGATGACAGGGGATCAGGGTTCGAATCCTGTTAGGGTCTACTGAGGCTAATTTTTTTCCCTAATGGTTTTTCATTCTTCTTCCACGCAAATGCAGGTAAATTACCTCTAAAATTACTTTTTCCTGATCCTTACCCCGTTAGAGTAGTTATCATATTATATATATGTATAACCTGAACAGGTAGTAAGACGCGGTAACAGAAAAAGTAATAAGAATCACATGATTTGTCAGATGAAAAGTGAACTATACTTGTCTGCTCGTGAACTGCTTGGAGCACTGCTGACAATGGAACACCGCCGGGGGTCCACGACCGTGGACCCTGCCGTGCTCCCAGAGGCCCTGACGGCTCACAAAGCTCTTACCACACTGGAAACATATGTGTCGATTCTCGCCTGGGTGCATGGCATGACGGTGCTCGTCTAGACCTTGCTGGCTCGTTCACCGCGCATCCACACACCTCGCATACGTACTGCTTTCTTCTGTGCACCCACATGTGTCTGCATGTTGTCAGCAACAGAAATAAGAAATTAAAAATAAAACAGTTAAAAAACATTTGAACTATATTTTAATTTTCAACTTTTAGAAAATACAATATTTTTTTTTGTCGTCAACATTGATAACATTTTATTATCACCACCACCACCATTATTATTATTATTATTGTTTTTAATAGGTAATGATAATATGTATCTAAAGTGATAGCTGCAGATCACATGAATTGACGTATGAATATGTGAAAGTAGATTTAGTAACTTTTCTAGCCGTCAGTAAAGATTATTACTATGAACATTGGAGAGTAGTAAATTTTCTAGCTGTCAGATAAGGTTCTTCCTTATGAACATTGGACTGTAGTAACTTTTCTAGCCGTCAGATAAGATTATTACTATGAACATTGGAGTGTCGTAAATTTTCTAGCTGTCAGATAAGGTTATTCCTATGAACATTGGAGTGTAGTAACTTTTCTAGCTGTCAGATAAGGTTCTTCCTATGAACATTGGAGTGTTGTAACTTTTCTAGCTGTCAGATAAGGTTCTTCCTATGAACATTGGAGTGTAGTAACTTTTCTAGCTGTCAGATAAGGTTCTTCCTATGAACATTGGACTGTAGTAACTTTCTAGCTGTCAGATAAGGTTCTTCCTATGAACATTGGAGTGTAGTAACTTTTCTAGCTGTCAGATAAGGTTCTTCCTATGAACATTGGACTGTAGTAACTTTTCTAGCTGTCAGATAAGGTTCTTCCTATGAACATTGGAGTGTAGTAACTTTTCTAGCTGTCAGATAAGGTTCTTCCTATGAACATTGGACTGTAGTAACTTTCCTAGCTGTCAGATAAGGTTCTTCCTATGAACATTGGAGTGTAGTAACTTTTCTAGCTGTCAGATAAGGTTCTTCTTATGAACATTGGATTGTATACCCCATTGATTACATGATATTTAAGTGTAGCCCAAGTGCATTTTTAGGCTCTAACTCAGCAAATTGTACTACGTTAAAGAATCAGATCGAAAAACGACAAGCCTACAAATTATTTAGAAAAAATATTAACAAAGTTGACATTGTGGACTCAGTAGAAATGAGTTTATAAAGGAGCACACTCTATACATTGGCAGAATTGTTATCACACTTTGTTCGAAAGAGAGGAAAGGGATGAACGGAACTATTTTTGGATCTGGGTGCGGGAAAATCCGGAATGTTCCAATGCACTTACAAGATACAATTTTAAAAATTGTACTAGTTTGGCTATATTTTTTTTTTCTCTATACTATTTATTGATCAATAATTTAGACATATGCGTATGTTGGGGTAAGTTTTTTTATGCTATACATCTGAAGGCCACCAGGCTTTTTCTTTCATTGTATCTTGCTACCTTTGATAATAATTAGGTTCCAAATTGATCTGTACCGGGGCCGAGGATTGAACCCCGGACCCTGGCACAGAAGTCCGACACCCTACCCCTAGACCGCCTGGTCACCTATAGTAGTAGTAAAGTAACTACATTATTTTAATTCTATATATATTTTTTATTCTTTAGAACCAATATTTGATTATTTTGCTAGACAACTTTTTTTAATTTTTTTTTGGCACCTTGTCTTACTAGGGCCTATTTGTTCGGGTTATACACTTAAGTACTAACTACGCTAATGGGCTAGGACTTTGGAAGGTTGAATTTAGAGGAAGTGAACCCGCATTTGCGTGGAGGGACCCGACCGAGATTCAAACCTTGATTTTCCAGTCCTCAGCTTTCTAGCTCAACATGAAACCAGCCTGTTTGCTAACTACGCCACCGAGGCGGGTAAATATAAATTCTTACTGGAAAGAATCTTCCCATGAATTAATACATGTTGGAGAATCTATTGCATTACACTTTTTATAACTAATTAATATAGGGCCTAGCCCACTCTAGCTATTTCTGAAGGAAATGGAGTCAGACAGTAGAAAAACATTTAACATATTTTGTTCAAGAAGAAAACGAGAACGAGACTTAACAATCGAGATGCAATAAGGAACGAGAATTTTAAAATTTCATACTTTGGGACGAGGACGGAAACTAAAAATGTATATTCAATTAATTCTAATACTACCTTAAAACATTATGCAAAATTTAATTTGTTAAATGAATACCCAACTGAGATATAAAATAAATCAACTAACAAAAATAGCATAAATAAATAACTATTACAAATAATTTAATAATAGCAAACATAAAAATGTGTTTAACTATCAAATTTTTTCTACATTGAGGAATAAAAGAACAATTCCCGAAATTTTTGAGATTTATACATCTCTGTCCCGACAATCGAATCGAAAACGGGATTTTTTTTTTTTTTACTGCGTGGATCCCAAAATTCTGTGATCCGCCACCTCCCTAAATTATAACATTTATTATTTCCCTACCAACTCCACAACCCTGGTTATAGTGGAGGGGAGGTGGGGAGTAATGTATATATTCCTACCTGAATAGTTTTTGTTTAGTGGCAAACCTCTTCTCACATTCTTCACAGCAATGTTTCCCCAATTTGGTCTTTGTTTCCACAGCGCGAACATCGTTTTCAAACGATTTTGTATAGGGTCCAGTCGGCGGCGTTGTGTTTTGAGTCGACTGCAAGCTCCCGTTTACATTCCCATGAGGCAGAGTCATTGGTCCGGTGCATCTCAACTGATGTCGGTTAAGAGAAATTTCATCGGGGAAATTCTCCTCGCATCTCTTGCAGTACAACGGGGCCCCCCAATTGTCCTCATGCAGGCGGACGTGCGACTGGAGGGCCTTGAGCCGGGCGAAGGCCGTACCGCAATGCCGGCAGATGTGGGGGCGTTTATCCTCGGCTTTGTGTAAGTCTTGCTCGGGACTTTGAGTCGAGAACATTTCTTCAGGATGGCATCCCTGCGATACGATATAGGGCATAGATTCGACTTTCACAGAACAGAAATTTGAGTCTGATTTTGAAACTAAGTTATCACCACCTTGAGGTTTATCAATTTGTGTATTCAAATGCTCAATTTTACTACAATTTACAAACTGTCCTGATGTGTGATTGGGTGAATTACAAATGTTGTGTAAAGAATTTTCATCGGCACTTTGGTTTATAGAAAAGTTAAAATTGTTAATCGGTAGGACTGCAACTTTTGAAGCTCGTGAAAAGGACGTTTCTTGCGTCGAGTGACTCACCAAACTGGTATCTGTAGTATTCACATAACCTACAGAATTTCCTAAAAACAGACTCGAAGTCTTATTTTCTGTTGTTAAAACCTCTGAGGTGTTTGAAATAATTTGAAAATTTGTGTCCCAGTCGCGTCCTGTTTGATTAAGATTTGGTTGGTTAAATGGCCTAAAACAAGGGGTGGTGACCAAGGATAACGTCGTCAAAGGTTGTATACCTTGTAAAGGTTTGACACCTGCTGATGATTCTTCATACTTTAATTTCACCTCCTGTGCTGACGGCATTGATACAGGTTTGCCATCTGACCGGAGTTCAAACAAACCAACGGCTTTACCCGGCGGGTAGTTATGTATCTTCATGTGATTGGTGAGACTAGACAACCGTTGGAAATCGGTTCCACACTGCGGGCATTTGAGAGGCCTGGTGATGTTGTGACATGTCATGTGATTCTGGAGCTCCGCCTTCCTGCAGAACAAGGTACTGCATATCTTGCAGGCATAGGGTCTGTCCACCTGGTGACACACTAGATGGTTCTCCAGGTCTGACTTGCGTATAAAGGTCTCCCTGCAGACGCTGCAAGTATGAGCGGCCATTCCCGTCTCGGCGCACAAGGAAAGATGCTTCTGGAAGCTGTCTCTGGAGTGAAACTTTGAGCCGCAGATGTAGCAATGTTGGAGCGAGTTGAGGTTTGAATATAGTAGGTCCCCACCTCCGAGCTGCTGCAGAGCTTCCACGGCCATACTGGAAATACACATAACTTTATTTTAAGGAAGGATATTAATGGTTGTCACTAATTATACATCTTCCAACTGAATTTAAAAAAAAAACATGAGATCAGCCCACGATCAAGCGACGCCGTCATGTGGACAACACAACAAATCCTCTGGTCATCAATATCAGTTTTCTAGACAAGAGCAACTAATTTTCATTTAAGTAGCTCCTACCTGCTCTCGTGGCCGCGTGGTCTAGACTGTACTCTCGCAGTAGGCTAGACTGCCAATGACAGGAATATTGAGATTCGAATCTTGGTCGGGTGTAGGGCCTACTGAGGGTGGTTTTTCCAAAAATTGTTTTCTACTCTCCCTTCGCACAAATGTGGGTACATTTCTTATGAGTATAGCCTTCTAATCCTTAAAATCATTAGCTAATTAGTATTTAAGCGTATAATCCGAACGGGTAGTAAGACGCAGTGCTAAAAAAAAAAAGTAGCTCATCATGTGTCCTCACAAGGTCGTTCCAGACGTAGTACTTTACAAAAAATTTGAAAGGGCCGGGATCAAACTCGAGACCTCCAGATATGTAGCCAAGAACACTGACCACTAAGCCACAGAATCGATCGAGCAAAATAAATTAAATATTATTATTATTATTATTATTATTATTAGCACCGCGTCTTACTACCCGTTCGGGTTATATGCACTTACGCTAATGTGTAATGGTAGGGTGATTGCGAGATGAAATGGAGGACCTACAGTTTAACGTGGATCCGAACCACGGTGGAGGCCTGGCATTCCCCACATTCACAAGTTGTGAATGTGTGGCATTCCCCACATCACAAGTTGATTAATACACGTCTTGTTAGAGGTGAAGGAAGGGTTTGTGGCATACCGGTAGTTTAGAAGTTACACTTGGAAATCAAACTCAATAGGTATAGGGACCTTTGACTGGCACTCTCAGTTAAAAGTCCTGTGTTCAGATAGATCTAATTTCTCAACTAGATTTTCAAATCAATTAAAGTTTTATCTTTTTATACAAATTAACTATCAAAATCAGGGTTTACTTTGGTTACCATTTGTCAATATAATTGTGTCGAATAAATTGTTGAAAAGTGGTTATTACTTACCTCTCATCATCTGTAGTTGTCGAAGGCTCAATGTTTTCAGATTTCACCGTAACATTGTCAGTCGCATTAAACCGATGGTGATAAAATGTTTGTTCTTGATCACATTCCTCTAAAACATTCTCCTTGACATTGTTGTTCGAGATGTGACGGAACCTTCAGGTTTGGAAGTAACATTTATATCTACTTTCAGATTATTATCTTGGTAAACTTTTGGAAAATTATTATTGTCATGAGAATTTGAGTTTGTGTCCTTCGGTTTCGTTTCCACATACATTCCTATGCTGTTAACGTGTGAAGTAGTCCCAAGCTCAGCACTAACATTTCCTAAATAAATAGCAGAGCTACTTAGTGATGGTAGATCCACCTGATTCAATTCTTCGCTGTCATGGTAAAATTCTAAGCATTTCACTTGTGGAGTAGAAATGTCTTCACTCAATTCAACATCTGCTTGATACACAACCATTGCATTGCCTTCAAAATTAAGCAAGGCATCGTTTTGTACAGAATTTGAACAATGCCCACTAAAAGACGGGCCGACGATCGGATTAATTTGTTCTTCTTCACACACTGTCACTTCAGCATCCATTGTTACAAACATAAATATCCTTTATCTGTATCAAAGTTTAATCAACTTATTAAGGAACTAGTTAGATATTAATGTTTTAAAAGGATTAGAAAGTATTTGAAAGAAAACTATCACAAATCAATGATTAATGACATTTTCCTAAACCCAACCTAACTTACGGTTCCTGTTTATGTCGGTTACAAATCAGTCTAACCACAACAATCATTATAGAGACTAAATAGTATATCCAAAACACACGCTTAGAGTACAATTCTAGATAGATAGTGTATGATGGAAAATAATTTTTTTTATCTCATTTGTAATCATTTATTTAAGTTTATAAAATATGACATCCATTCCATTATTTTTCCACTATTAATATAAATCTTATGGATAGTATAAAGTATTGTAGTATTTAATTTGTACTTTATAAACCATCTGATTACATCAATACACGACTGGTGAACGAATTTAAATTTACAACTACAATACCTTGGCCTAAATTCATTAATGAGACATTTTTAGGACATATCGGAAATATAGCCAATGACCCTCATCTCATAAGGTATTCACGCTAGCAAATGAGATAAGGTGTCGAATTTATTAGTAGAAGTAATTATTCTAAACTTTTTTTGATCACATATAATATTTCTTCTAAAAAAATTGGTATCGGAGGACTAATTTATATGATTACTAATATGTTTTAGTTTTTCTATAATAAATTACTATACGCGTAGCTTACTTACGATAAATTTTAAACGTGGTTCTGGAAAGTGTTCAAGGCTGGGCATTTTGCAAATTATAGAACCACTTAACTGTGGTAAAAACCCCCATTTAGCAAGAAGTTAAAAATCCCACATTTGAAATGAAAAAGGGGGCAATGAAAAGAGGGGATGACTGTGTTTCTGTATGTTTTGACTCTACTGTTAACTGTACTTGATGCATGCTCTATCACGCTCTGATGCAGACGTAAAGAGTATATTTAGTCTGAATATTACAAGTTCCAAGCACATAATAACACTTAGTACATTGGTTGTTAACTATCCAATTTCAACAATTAGTTTTGGTGTTGAACGGAATGGTAAATATTTCTTTTAAGAGGCATCTGATGAAACAAAGCAAGACCAAAATAAAATCATTAGATAGTACTTTCAAGATATTTAAATTAATTCTGTACCTTTCATGTATAATGAACGGTAGCTAAACCTCCACAATGGCACAGCTTATAAGATAGAGAGCAATGTAATTTTTAAAAGTAGTGTACACTTATAGAATTTCATATACGAAAACCTAACTTTATTTGTTTCACAAAAGTTTTGAAGCCAATCAAAAAGAATAAACATATTGAAAATCATCTACCTTATTTTTCATATGTGTACTTAAGTATATACAAAATTAAATAATATTTTGTGTCAAAGATATAGGAGCATAGCCTGCAATTTAGATTAACGGTATATTTTATCCATTCTTGGGTCTCACGCACAATATTTTAAAAGTTTTTTGAACATTTTATAACGCCAACTTTTCTTTTTAAGTTGATTTTGTTGGGAACTATGATCATTTTGATGGTCTAGTGGTATTTTGGTAGTTTTTGTTGGCCATTCTGCATGGGAAGTATAATACTGTTGAAGGCTTTTGTCTTGATTGGTTGATCTGTAACCCTATCAAAGCTAATGATAGTAAAATTCAAGGTCCAACTAATAAACTATGTAAATAATAAATGCCATTAAGGTCAATTAATCTTAATATACTGTGTAGCCATCTCTTCTCTTTAGTTAGTACGAGAGGGGCTAGTCCTATACAGATATTAAAGCCACAGTTTTCTTGTTTAGGATACTTTTGCTCTTAAATTCAGAGACGTTTTGTTTATTGATTACCATTTAAATCTAGTATTGATTCAAAATGGCATCAATTGGTAGAGGAAGATTTGTCACGTTATTGCATTTGAACAAATGGAATGGTGAGTTTTATTTATCCTTATATTTAACTACCCTTGAATTAAATCAAACACATCTCTTTAAACTATCAATTGCACTTACCTTGATTTATATACATATACTTTGCCATAAAAAATAAAAAATTCTTTATTTTAAAATTACAACAATGCTACAGTCTAATTTAGATACAATGAACCTTTTTTTTATATTTAAACAAGCTACTAATATAATTTTCGTATATTAATACGTAAAGAACACGGTTTCAAAAAAATCTATATTTTCTACAAGTTATTTCCTACCAGAATGTTACTATTTAGCTTTTTCAACAATGAAGTAGATTCTAAAATTGTTCTACCCGTTTGTCACTTTGCATATTATTATGAAAAAAACTACTTAAAAGGTTCATTTAATTTTAAATACGTGTAATCCTTTGTTTAAAATATTTTCCCAACAGTGAATTTTAAATAAAGTTAAATAGACTCTATTAAAAAAAATCTAATAGATTATTGAAGTAGGCCTACATTAAACTGTTAATTTATTATCATTACTGCACATTTAAAAAATAACGTATGATAATTTGAAGTCTTAAGTATCTTGAATATTTCAAGGTATAGCCTATTTAACTTGGTGTTAATTTTTTTAGTCCTACATAGGACCACATTTTTTTTTTAAATCACTAATTTAAAAGGTGATGTGGCATTACATAAATGTTAAGATTGTGAATACTTTGATGCATAGTAATTGCTTCAAAAGTCTACCCACATAAGCAAATGAATGTGTTTGTAACCTTTAAGCCCCTTCTACAAACTCGTTTTGGCTTAGCGTGCTTATGCTACAATTAGATATCATGGATTCATCCCATGCTCAGT
>JBCFYV010011135.1:25724418-25795557 GCA_039000515.1 Timema cristinae
AGTAAGACGCGGGCTAATAATAATAAAAATTAAAAAATAATTAGGGGAAATTTAAAATAGCAAGTCAGAAGAGGCAACACCAAAGAAAATCTCAATAATTTTAAGGGAAGTCGATTTTTTAATAAGAAGTGTTGACACTTGTGGTGCTAATATTGATCTTTTTTTCGATCCAAACATAAAATGATTATTTTTTTCTTTAAAAAAAAAATTATAAATATAAAACCGGGATTCAAAAAGTTTAAAAAACATAATACTTTTTTGGGTTTGGGGGTTTGCTAGTGTATATTATTTCTTTTCACATTTTTACAGCTTTGAGTAAATATCTCCTTTTTTAATAAATTAGAGCGAGAAATTTACTGTAAGCTTCCGTACCATTTATTTCTTTTCCATCTGGTAAAATCACCAAATTTTCCAATATATCTGAAGCTCTTTTATTGTGACTTTGAATTGGTAGAGGTATTATTTTTGTTGACAGGGGAGTCCCGGGTCATTATGTTTATAGCACTAACAAAGGTGGAACTTCCTGTTTCTTTATTACCTTTAAAATGAGGATTTCTTTGCTGGAGGGCTGGCATTTCTTCTGGAATTTTAGTTAGCTGTGAGGGGAAAACAATATATGGTCAGAGAAAATATTGCGAAAATTGGCAAAAACCTTTTTTAAATAAGCCCATTTCTTGGAATGTCAAGATGACACGATCTAGTGTACAACTAGATATTAATCCTTCAGTATCTATAGCTTTAAGAGTTCTTTCCCTAGATAGCCCCATTAATCTATTGTCCATATCTAAAACATGTTCAGCCAACTGTAGTCTAAGCTTTGTGAAAAGATCTGCTCAATATCAAAGTTTTGGTTATAAGCTGCATTTCTTTTCCTAGCTTGATTAGAGTAAAAACGATCCTAAAGTGTACTTTTTGGAACACTATCCCTTATGAATGCCATGCTAACACTCAAAGCATCACTTAAAAACATTGTCTAGTGATTTTTCATTGCAAACCTTATCCCATGAACCTTTGTCGGAAAACCTTCCATTTGAATTTAGGCATAATTTGGTTACTCCTTTATACTGCAACATAAATAAAATAAACTTAATTAGGATGACATTTTTATTTATTTGTTTTGTTCGTGGATACCTCAAAGCTTTACACAAATGTAAGTATTATTCGAAATATAAAGATTAAGTATCTAAGGGTCTAAAATTCATAATTATTGAAAAAACAAATCATTTGAATACTAAATAAATATATGGTATATTCTACTCAACCGTTTGTAAGTATTTGGTAATTGAAATATTGCTCAAGTCAAACAAAAGAGGTCTTCGAAAGAGAAATTAAAACAGTTACAACCAAATGGCAATTTTAAAATTTTACTCAAATAACTGAATTACGCAGTATTAGACATAAAGAAGAAAAATACTAGCATAGATAGTGCTGTCACCTTACTGCAAGTATGTGAATCAGGGTTGTCCAGATCAACCAACTGTCCAGACCTACCCCCTCTTTCCCCCATTTGTTTTCTCCCCATCACCCTTTCTGTATTAATAAAAACCTTGTTTAATTACAGAATGTGCTCCTTCTATATGAAGATATCGATGTGAACATTTCCTGTCCCGATGCCTAATCAAAGCTATCCTGTTAATAACACTGCTACAGTTTTTGGGCATCGTCTGGTTGGTGGAAAAAAAAGACTAAAACTTCTCAACGGCATTCTTTTGGGAATGTTTGGAAACTGACAAAGAATGAGGTAACGAAGAAGGCATATCCGGTCAACGTTTATCTCAAGTAAAACACGGGTTTTCAACCATGGTAAAATGGTATCTAGAGTGAATCTCTTGATGCAAGAAGGCCGAAATTTGAGGCAAGTTTTCATTTAAAACAAACAATACATTCAACTGTTTTATCAAAAAAAAATGGAGAAAAATACATTTCATAAATTTATAAAATAATTACATCAAGGTGTTGAATTGTATGTATCTATTTTCACCCGTTCCACCACATATTTTATATCTTCCCCCGTTTTACTATTCCACCCAAGTTACTCAGATATTTACACTTATGAAGTTTGATAGTATGAGAACATTAAAGAGAAAATGTACCAGCACTACTTGTAAATAAAATGTTGAAATAACCCATTTGTTGGCCGCGTGATCTAAAGCGTTACTCTCGCAGTAGACTAGACTAAACCCAAAGACTTGGGGATTGAGGCTCTAATCTCGGGCGGGTGATTGAGGGTAAAGTTTCCAAAATGGCAAAAGTTAGGATGCCTATTAAAAATGTCGGAATTGAATTATGTAGGTAAAGAGCGTGAGAGAGGTCAAAAAAGAGATGGGGGAGCAGATAACATAGTTTGCCAAGTGAAATAAGAATGGAATAAAATTAAAAGGAGTAAAAAATAGTGGAAGGAAAGAGGGGGATAGAGGCATTTAATTAACTGACCGGATCACAGTCTGGAAACAGTTCATGATGATATTTAATGGTTTTACACTCTCCCCTTCACTCAAATGTATATATATTTCAATCTTAATATAACCTTCCCTTAAAAACTCTAAAACTACTAGCGTAGTTAGTTCGTAAAAACATAACCCGAACGGGTAGAAAAGCAGCGGCTAAAAAAAATTGAAATACAGTAAATTTACTTACATAAAAAATACAACGTACCTTCTAAGCAGTTCTTACTACAAAACAATTTGGAAAAATGCCCCCCAGTAAATGAAGATTGTCTACTTTATAGTATGGAATCACTATATATATTCAGGCGTAGGGCGACGGCTATTAAACAGCTTGTAATATTATTAATGCGCTAATGTTATGGTCCCTAAAGTTAAAATTAAACTTTTACATAACTCTATAAGTCAAATTCATTATCCTAATCGTAGAACTGAACCAGCCTATAGTGGTGGTTTGTCATTTCACGACATGAATTCAAGCCCAGGGGTCCCAGTTAACAGTCGCACGCCTGGCAACTTGGGTATTTATTCCCCGAAAGGGTAACTTAACCCCACGGTTACCATGATTCAATTGATATAAGATTAATTTTAGTCTTAAGGGTTTATCACTGGCTCCACACCCTGCAAATATCACTTTAACCAATCATATCAACGCAGCCATGGAAAGAGTTTCACACGGAAAGACGTTACGATTCTTTAGTACAGTTATGGGCTACCCTACTCAGCAACGGTATCTATAGCACTGGGATAATCTTCACTATGAGCTACGATTGAAAGAGCCCAGACATGCCATATCTATAATACCTTAAACGAACTAATACATTCATTAATAAAATTTATTGAATTTTTAATGTGGCTTTTTAGTAAAATTAACAATTTACCAGGAACAACCTAATATCACAAAATAACTTCCCTATAGTAGAATTTTTAGGTAATGTTGAAAAATGATATCTACCAGACAGTAATCATCTAAGACAATACCATATTGCACCAAATCAGAAATTAGAAAAAAACACCGATAATCACAGGATAGTTCAGACATTAACCAGGTGCACATGAGCCAAACAAGACCCCAATAGATCAGACTGTCATCCTCAGACATTTGCACATGTAGCCATTTGGTGAGTCCTCCAGTGAATACCAGACTCAACTGTGTGTTTGATGGTCCTGAGTGATGGCGCCGTTGATATCCAGAAACCATGTAGAATTTTTAGTAGCTGTCTCTACCGACTGCCTACAAAGGAGCAAGGAACTTTCATATAAGATATAGAATTCAATTTAATTGTTATATAAATTCAAACATTCCTCAATATTCAATTTCTTAATAGTTATTTTTCGAATTATAATTTTATGCCAAACATTAGTCCTATCTCTACACACCTTATTCATTTATTCAACTAATTATCTACATAGCGCCGTTTCTAATTCTAAGTCTTAAGTGTATATGTTTATTTCTATTTTTACTGTCAATCTTGTTTTTGTGAACCGTTGACTCACATTTTCTTAATGTGTTATTTTACATAATGTCTGATACAAAAAACGTTTGTAGATTTAAACCTGCAATAATTATTTATTTTAATTAATCTAGAATAGACTACTATAGTACAAAAGGACATTGTAATTTAAACAAAAAATTCAACGTCTAATTTATAACCTAAATTTAATAAATATTTTTAATATTGAATTCTAATAATAAAAAAAAATAAGTTACTTTAACATTAGATTCAAACAAATAATTCGTCAAAATAACCAACTAAAGAAACATTATCAATTTAGAAGAAACTTCTAAAATTAATGAATAACACCACAAAATATAAATCTCTAAGTATTATAACACTAAATATTAGCCAAAACATCAAAATGAACAAAAAAATGGGCTTCTCTCCTTAAACAAGAAATACTATACTAAACGCTCAAGTGGCTAAAGTAAAAGAAAGTGGGTCCATACAACAGACAATCTTAAAGATAAAATTAATTATTTTAACGCAACATACCGATAGCCCGTACACAGCGAACAGATTTACAAAACAAAATAAACCAAAGTTAAGTTAAAGAAAGTCAAACACCAACACACTGCCAATTTGTATTTTTAAAATGAGATTATTAAAACAAATATATTATAAGGTCCAATCCATGGGCAAGATGAACGTCCTAGTCCACTCACAGGACTTCTCGTGGAAGTAGACCAAAATAATAATTTTATTAGAGTGTCTGTGCTCCTCGTTATATAGTTTTACGAAGTGGAAAGGAAGGGAAGAGTGGAATCTCTCCTTTACAATTACGTCTCACACTTGCAACATCTGTGGAAAGACATCACTGTGTCCGGTCTCACGAGCCAGTTTGTTGTCCTGAACATCTTGCATACGCCACTGCTTTTAGACTCCCAAACGCAGCAGTGTAGAGCTAAACTTTTTTATAGGCGCACTACGTCAACCCAGGTATTCAACAGATGAGTAGTCTTGTATGTAGTATCAATAATGGTCAATCAGAGCATCGTTTGGAACATCCAGGGGGCTAGCACAATTGTCCTCGTGTTTGAACTTCTCTTCATTATATGCATTTGCGGTTGAGACATGCTGGACTTGTACATTGCCTCTGCTTCAAACAGCGATATTCGCGTGAGTAGAGACCTATAGACAAATAGTAATATCGTGATGTTACATAAGCTGGAAAGGTCTATGATTATAAGATTTATTTGGTTAATGTTTTAAACTCGGCAGTTCTATGTAATTATCCTAATGCTGAATGTATATGAATAATTAGATTGGTTAGTGGCGCGCTAGTAACCGGTCATATTACGCAGTCACGCTAATGTGACATAATGAGAATGAGATTAAAAATACCGTATCAGACGTTGATTAAATATATAAATATGAAAATAATTGTTCATTTTCCAATGAAAACGACCTTTCTGGGGGGTACACTTACAATAAAGCGAAATTTTCGTCATCTGCTACAACTACTTGAGATACTAAATAACTTTATAATTACCACAATTGTAGTATAATTAAAGTCTAAAAAACTTAGTATAGAAATAATTTTTAATAAAGACCAAATATTTTACTGAAATATTGGCAAATATATAGAGTACAATTATTTTGTGATCTTTAGAGTTTGTAAAGAGAATATTTACTTAATTTTTAACGCAATAAATTCTCCAATGTCCATAGAACACTAAATACAATAAGTAAAGTCCATCAAAAAAGTTTATGTTATTTTTCTAACTAAACCATCTAAAGAAGAAAAAATAAGTAGCAATATCTCATGCGAAAAAATAATCACCATTTTTGACTCAATAGTTACAATAATTCATAATTATTTTATTGAATCAAATCTTTAATATAATTTAGGTAATTAATATCATGTCGAGTCAGAAAGATGAGTGCAAGACCGATCATCACGTTAAACTGTAGGTCCTCCATTTCATGCTCACAATCACCCTACCATTACACAATAGCGTAAGTGCGTATAACCCGAATGGGTAGTAAGACGTCGTGCTAATAATATTAATACTAATGATAATAATAATAATAATGATAATAATAATAAAGAGAAAATTTATTCGTTTCGCAGAAAGGACACGTTAAATATCTCGAATAAATAAATAAAAAAAGTATATAGGTGTATAACTTTATGGGCCAGTAATGACGGGCGCAGAACAGATAAACAAAGAAAACAGATCCGCGCAGCCTCTCTGGGAAGATGTCGTCGGATACCCCGAACCTACTGACCTGGGATTTATTCCCGTGTGTCCGAGCCTGGCCCCATACTCGCCGGGACACATAGGTGGGAAGGAGGACCACGTGCCACAGCGTCACTAGAGTAGGATGAGCTGTGTCCGCTTGAACCCATGCACTCTTCTGCCCTGTCCTCTGTGTGTTTTGTGGCGACAACATCTCTTCTGGTAGCGGCGCCTGCGCGCAGGGAAGACCCGCTATCCTAGAGCGCGCCGCAAACCGCCCGCTTCCTCACGTACAGTTGCGGATTTTAAATGTTTCCGTCGCCCCCCATAGGAGGTTTCGGAGGAAAGAGATAAGGGGGGGGGGGGAGGCGATTAGTATTCGAGAAAAGACTATCTACGAAAGAAAATCCGGCATGTACACGCCATAAACGTAATTAATAAAACAAAATATTAAAATTAAAATAATGTTATCCGAAATTCCGCCAACCCCTCCCCTAGCCCTGCCCTAGTGGGCCTATAGTGTAAATCCGCTTCAGCTTTCCGTATAAATTATTATTGTTTGTTAGTTAATATTATTAATATTGGGTGACAATTGGGTTTATAGGGGTAGATGTTAAATTACACTTTTCTATCGGATCTTGTTATGTTGGCTACAGAAGAGCCGGTAACAACTTAGTTTTTTATTCGATAAAAACATTTAAGCTTTCTTTAAGTAGTTAATTCCAGGGCCTTCCTTATAGTTGGGGAATTTTTATATGAAAAATCAATAGTTTTAGAGTTATTTTGAATATTCGTGATTTTTCCACCAATCTTGTAATATTGAAGTGCATAAGAGACCATCTAATCTCCTATCTTTTCGGGTCTTGTGAACTTTTTTAATGTATGTAAATCCGAACCCTTCCTTTTATTATATATGTGAATTACATAAAAACCCATAAAAGCTAAATTTTTTATCCGATCGTAACATGTGAAATCTCATTTAGCGGGTAATTCTAAGGCCTTCCCATTACTTGGGAAATTTTTATATGAAAAATTAATATTTTTAGAGTTATTTTGAATATTTGTGATGTGTCTGGCAATTTTGGGGGACTGCACAAGACACCATATAATCTTTTATATTATCGAGTCTTGTGAATTTTTTTTGTTCGTAAATCCGATCCCTTCATTTTACCATGTATGTTGACTACGGAAGAGCCAGTGAAGCTAAATTTTTTATCCGATCGTAACATGTAATCTCTTTTTAACTAGGTTATTCCAGGGACTTCGTTTTACATAAAGAATTTTTATATGAAAAATCGATATTTTTAGAGTTATTTTGAATGTTTGTGTAGTGTGTCCGGCAATTTGGTAGTATTGAAGTGCACGAGACAACATTTAAATTACACTTTTCTATCGGATCTTGTTTTGTGATTATTTTTAATGTTTATGTTTACCATATATGTTGGCTACAGAAGAGCCGGTAACAACTTAGTTTTTTATTCGATCAAAACATTTAAGCTTTCTTTAAGTAGGTAATTCCAGGGCCTTCCTTATAGTTGGGGAATTTTTATATGAAAAATCAATAGTTTTAGAGTTATTTTGAATATTGAAGTGTAAAAGAGACAATCTAATCTCCTAACTTTTTGCGTCTTGTGAACTTTTTTAATGTATGTAAATCCGAGCCCTTCCTTTTATTATATATGTGGATTACATAAAAACACATAAAAGCTAAATTTTTTATCCGATCGTAACATGTGAAATCTCATTTAGTGGGTAATTCTAAGGCCTTCCCATTACTTGGGAAATTTTTATATGAAAAATTGATAATTTTAGAGTTATTTTGAATATTTGTGATGTGTCTGGCAATTTTGTGGGACTGCACAAGACACCATATAATCTTTTATATTATCGAGTCTTGTGAATTTTTTTATGTACGTAAATCCGATCCCTTCATTTTACCATGTATGTTGACTACGGAAGAGCCAGTGAAGCTAAATTTTTTATCCGATCGTAACATGTAATCTCTTTTTAAGTAGGTTATTCCAGGGACTTCGTTTTACATAAGGAATTTTTATATGAAAAATCGATATTTTTAAAGTTATTTTGAATGTTTGTGTAGTGTGTCCGGCAATTTGGTAGTATTGAAGTGCACGAGACAACATTTAAATTACACTTTTCTATCGGATCATGTTTTGTGATTTTTTTAAATGTTTATGTTTACCATATATGTTGGCATCAGAAGAGCCGGTAACAACTTAGTTTTTTATTCAATCAAAACATTTAAACTTTCTTTAAGTAGGTAATTCCAGGGCCTTCCTTATAGTTGGGGAATTTTTATATGAAAAATAAATAGTTTAAGAGTTATTTTGAATATTCGTGATTTTTCCACCAATCTTGTAATATTGAAGTGCATAAGAGACCATCTAATCTCCTATCTTTTCGGGTCTTGTGAACTTTTTTAATATATGTAAATCCGAGCCCTTCCTTTTATTATATATGTGAATTACATAAAAACCCATAAAAGCTAAATTTTTTATCCGATCGTACCATGTGAAATCTCATTTATTGGGTAATTCTAAGGCCTTCCCATTACTTGGGAAATTTTTATATGAAAAATTGATATTTTTAGAGTTATTTTGAATATTTGTGATGTGTCTGGCAATTTTGTGGGACTGCACAAGACACCATATAATCTTTTATATTATCGAGTCTTGTGAATTTTTTTATGTACGTAAATCCGAGCCCTTAATTTTACCATGTATGTTGACTACGGAAGAGCCAGTGAAGCTAAATTTTTTATCCGATCGTAACATGTAATCTCTTTTTTAGTAGGTTATTCCAGGGACATAAGGAATTTTTATATGAAAAATCGATATTTTTAGAGTTATTTTGAATGTTTGTGTAGTGTGTCCGGCAATTTGGTAGTATTGAAGTGCACGAGACAACATTTAAATTACACTTTTCTATCGGATCATGTTTTGTGATTTTTTTTAAATGTTTATGTTTACCATATATGTTGACTACGGAAGAGCCAGTGAATCTAAATTTTTTATCCGATCGTAACATGTAATCTCTTTTTAAGTAGGTTATTCCAGGGACTTCGTTTTACATATGGAATTTTTATATGAATAATCGATATTTTTAGAGTTATTTTGAATGTTTGTGTAGTGTGTCCGGCAATTTGGTAGTATTGAAGTGCAGGAGACAACATTTAAATTACACTTTTCTATCGGATCATGTTTTGTGATTTTTTTAATGTTTATGTTTACCATATATGTTGGCTACAGAAGAGCCGGTAACAACTTAGTTTTTTATTCGATCAAAACATTTAAGCTTTCTTTAAGTAGGTAATTCCAGGGCCTTCCTTATAGTTGGGGAATTTTTATATGAAAAATAAATAGTTTAAGAGTTATTTTGAATATTCGTGATTTTTCCACCAATCTTGTAATATTGAAGTGCATAAGAGACCATCTAATCTCCTATCTTTTCGGGTCTTGTGAACTTTTTTAATGTATGTAAATCCGAGCCCTTCCTTTTATTATATATGTGGATTACATAAAAACCCATAAAAGCTAAATTTTTTATCCGATCGTAACATGAGAAATCTTATTTAGTGGACAATTCTAAGGACTTCCCTTTACTTGGGAAATTTTTATATGAAAAATTGATATTTTTAGAGTTATTTTGAATATTTGTGATGTGTCTGGCAATTTTGTGGGACTGCACAATACACCATATAATCTTTTATTATATCGAGTCTTGTGAATTTTTTTATGTACGTAAATCCGAGCCCTTCATTTTACCATGTATGTTGAATACGGAAGAGCCAATGAAGCTAAATTTTTTATCCGATCGTAACATGTAATATCTTTTTAAGTAGGTTATTCCAGGGACTTTTTTTACATAAGAAATTTTTATATGAAAAATCGATATTTTTAGAGTTATTTTGAATGTTTGTGTAGTGTGTCCGGCAATTTGGTAGTATTGAAGTGCACGAGACAACATTTAAATTACACTTTTCTATCTGATCATGTTTTGTGATTTTTTTTAATGTTTATGTTTACCATATATGTTGGCTACAGAAGAGCCGGTAACAACTTAGTTTTTTATTCGATCAAAACATTTAAGCTTTCTTTAAGTAGGTAATTCCAGGGCCTTCCTTATAGTTGGGGAATTTTTATATTAAAAATCAATAGTTTTAGAGTTATTTTGAGTATTCGTGATTTTTCCACCAATCTTGTAATATTGAAGTGCATAAGAGACCATCTAATCTCCTATCTTTTCGGGTCTTGTGAACTTTTTTAATGTATGTAAATCCGAGCCCTTCCTTTTATTGTATATGTGGATTACATAAAAACCCATAAAAGCTAAATTTTTTATCCGATCGTAACATGTGAAATCACATTTATTGGGTAATTCTAAGGCCTTCCCATTACTTGGGAAATTTTTATATGAAAAATTGATATTTTTAGAGTTATTTTGAATATATGTGACGTGTATGGGAATTTTTTGGGACTGTACAAGACACCATATATTCTTTTATATTATCAAGTCTTGTGAATTTTTTTATGTACGTAAATCCGAGCCCTTCAGTTTACCATGTATGTTGACTACGGAAGAGCCAGTGAAGCTAAATTTTTTATCCGATCGTAACATGTAATCTCTTTTTAAGTAGGTTATTCCAGGGACTTCGATTTATATAAGGAATTTTTATATGAAAAATCGATATTTTTAAAGTTATTTGAATGTTTGTGTAGTGTGTCCGGCAATTTGGTAGTATTGAAGTGCACGAGACAACTTTAAAATTAAACTTTTCTATCGGATCATGTTTGTGATTTTTATTAATGTTTATGTTTACCATATATGTTGGCTACAGAAGAGCCGGTAACAACTTAGTTTTTTATTCGATCAAAACATTTAAGCTTTCTTTAAGTAGTTAATTCCAGGGCCTTCCTTATAGTTTGGGAATTTTTATATGAAAAATCAATAGTTTTCGAGCTATTTTGAATATTCGTGATTTTTCCACCAATCTTGTAATATTGAAGTGCATAAGAGACCATCTAATCTCCTATCTTTTCGGGTCTTGTGAACTTTTTAATGTATGTAAATCGTAGCCCTTCCTTTTATTATATATGTGGATTACATAAAAACCCATAAAAGCTAAATTTTTTATCCGATCGTAAAATGTGAAATCTCATTTAGTGGGTAATTCTAAGGCCTTCCCATTACTTGGGAAATTTTTATATGAAAAATTGATATTTTTAGAGTTATTTTGAATGTTTGTGATGTGTCTGGCAATTTTGTGGGACTGCACAAGACACCATATAATCTTTTATATTATCGACTCTTGTGAATTTTTTTATGTACGTAAATGAGAGCCCTTCATTTTACCATGTATGTTGACTACGGAAGAGCCAGTGAAACTAAATTTTTTATCCGATCGTAACATGTAATCTCTTTTTGAGTAGGTTATTCCAGGGACTTCGTTTTACATAAGGAATTTTTGTATGAAAAATCGATATTTTTAGAGTTATTTTGAATGTTTTTGTAGAGTGTCCGGCAATTTGGTATTATTGAAGTGCACGAGACAACATTTAAATAACACTTTTCTATCGGATCATGTTTGTGATTTTTATTAATGTTTATGTTTACCATATATGTTGGCTTCAGAAGAGCCGGTAACAACTTAGTTTTTTATTCGATCAAATCATTTAAGCTTTCTTTAAGTAGGTAATTCCAGGGCCTTCCTTATAGTTGGGGAATTTTTATATGAAAAATCAATAGTTTTATAGTTATTTTGAATATTCGTGATTTTTCCACCAATCTTGTAATATTGAAGTGCATAAGAGACCATCTAATCTTCTATCTTTTCGGGTCTTTGAACTTTTTAATGTATGTAAATCCGAGCCCTTCTTTTTATTATATATGTGGATTACATAAAAACCATAAAAGCTAAATTTTTTATCCGATCGTAACATGTGAAATCTCATTTAGTGGGTAATTCTAAGAACTTCCCTTTACTTGTGAAATTTTTATATGAAAAATTGATATTTTTAGAGTTATTTTGAATATTTGTGATGTGTCTGGCAATTTTGTGGGGCTGCACAAGACACCATATAATCTTTTATATTATTTAGTCTTGTGAATTTTTAATGTACGTAAATCCGAGCCCTTCATTTTACCATGTATGTTGACTACGGAAGAGCCAGTGAAGCTAAATTTTTTATCCGATCGTAACATGTAATCTCTTTTTTAGTAGGTTATTCCAGGGACTTCGTTTTACATAAGGAATTTTTATATGAAAAATCGATATTTTTAGAGTTATTTTGAATGTTTGTGTAGTGTGTCCGGCAATTTGGTAGTATTGAAGTGCACGAGACAACATTAAAATTACACTTTTCTATCGGATCATGTTTTGTGATTTTTTTAAATGTTTATGTTTACCATATATGTTGGCTACAGAAGAGCCGGTAACAACTTAGTTTTTTATTCGATCAAAACATTTAAGCTTTCTTTAAGTAGGTAATTCCAGGGCCTTCCTTATAGTTGGGGAATTTTTATTTGAAAAATAAATAGTTTTAGAGTTATTTTGAATATTCGTGATTTTTCCACCAATCTTGTAATATTGAAGTGCATAAGAGACCATCTAATCTCCTATCTTTTCGGGTCTTGTGAACTTTCTTAATGTATGTAAATCCGAGCCCTTCCTTTTATTATATATGTGGATTACATAAAAACACATAAAAGCTAAATTTTTTATCCGATCGTAACATGTGAAATCTCATTTAGTGGGTAATTCTAAGGCCTTCCCATTACTTGGGAAATTTTTATATGAAAAATTGATAATTTTAGAGTTATTTTGAATATTTGTGATGTGTCTGGCAATTTTGTGGGACTGCACAAGACACCATATAATCTTTTATATTATCGAGTCTTGTGAATTTTTTTATGTACGTAAATCCGATCCCTTCATTTTACCATGTATGTTGACTACGGAAGAGCCAGTGAAGCTAAATTTTTTATCCGATCGTAACATGTAATCTCTTTTTAAGTAGGTTATTCCATGGACTTCGTTTTACATAAAGAATTTTTATATGAAAAATCGATATTTTTAGAGTTATTTTGAATGTTTGTGTAGTGTGTCCGGCAATTTGGTAGTATTGAAGTGCACGAGACAACATTTAAATTACACTTTTCTATCGGATCATGTTTTGTGATTTTTTTTAATGTTTATGTTTACCATATATGTTGGCATCAGAAGAGCCGGTAACAACTTAGTTTTTTATTCGATCAAAACATTTAAGCTTTCTTTAAGTAGGTAATTCCAGGGCCTTCCTTATAGTTGGGGAATTTTTATATGAAAAATCAATAGTTTAAGAGTTATTTTGAATATTCGTGATTTTTCCACCAATCTTGTAATATTGAAGTGCATAAGAGACCATCTAATCTCCTATCTTTTCGGGTCTTGTGAACTTTCTTAATGTATGTAAATCCGAGCCCTTCCTTTTATTATATATGTGGATTACATAAAAACCCATAAAAGCTAAATTTTTTATCCGATCGTAACATGTGAAATCTCATTTAGTGGGTAATTCTAAGGCCTTCCCATTACTTGGGAAATTTTTATATGAAAAATTGATAATTTTAGAGTTATTTTGAATATTTGTGATGTGTCTGGCAATTTTGTGGGACTGCACAAGACACCATATAATCTTTTATATTATCGAGTCTTGTGAATTTTTTTATGTACCTAAATCCGATCCCTTCATTTTACCATGTATGTTGACTACGGAAGAGCCAGTGAAGCTAAATTTTTTATCCGATCGT
This sequence comes from Timema cristinae, assembly GCA_039000515.1. Lineage (NCBI taxonomy): Eukaryota > Metazoa > Arthropoda > Insecta > Phasmatodea > Timematidae > Timema > Timema cristinae. The sequence goes on from JBCFYV010011135.1 coordinate 25,738,351, forward strand.
AACATGTAATCTCTTTTTAAGTAGGTTATTCCAGGGACTTCGTTTTACATAAGGAATTTTTATATGAAAAATCGATATTTTTAGAGTTATTTTGAATGCTTGTGTAGTGTGTCCGGCAATTTGGTAGTATTGAAGTGCACGAGACAACATTTAAATTACACTTTTCTATCGGATCATGTTTTTAGATTTTTTTTTAATGTTTATGTTTACCATATATGTTGGCTACAGAAGAGCCGGTAACAACTTAGTTTTTTATTCGATCAAAACATTTAAGCTTTCTTTAAGTAGGTAATTCCAGGGCCTTCCTTATAGTTGGGGAATTTTTTTTTGAAAAATCAATAGTTTTAGAGTTATTTTGAATATTCATGATTTTTTCCACCAATCTTGTAATATTAAAGTGCATAAGAGACCATCTAATCTCCTATCTTTTCGGGTCTTGTGAACTTTTTTAATGTATGTAAATCCAAGCCCTTCCTTTTATTATATATGTGGATTACATAAAAACACATAAAAGCTAAATTTTTTATCCGATCGTAACATGTGAAATCTCATTTAGTGGGTAATTCTAAGGCCTTCCTATTACTTGGGAAATTTTTATATGAAAAATTGATATTTTTTGAGTTATTTTGAATATTTGTGATGTGTCTGGCAATTTTGTGGGACTGCACAAGACACCATATACTCTTTTATATTATCGAGTCTTGTGAATTCTTTTATGTACGTAAATCCGAGCCTTTCATTTTACCATGTATGTTGACAACGGAAGAGCCAGTGAAGCTAAATTTTTTTTCCGATCGTAACATGTAATCTCTTTTTAAGTAGGTTATTCCAGGGACTTCGTTTTAGATAAGGAATTTTTATATGAAAAATCGATATTTTTAGAGATATTTTGAATGTTTGTGATGTGTCTGGCAATATTGTGGGACTGCACAAGACACCATATAATCTTTTATATTATCGAGTCTTGTGAATTTTTTTATGTACGTAAATTCGAGCCCTTCATTTTACCCTGTATGTTGACTACGGAAGAGCCAGTGAAGCTAAATTTTTTATCCGACCGTAACATGTAATCTCTTTTTAGGTAGGTTATTCCAGGGACTTCGTTTTACATAAGAAATTTTTATATGAAAAATCGATATTTTTAGAGTTATTTTTGTAGCATCCAGAAGGGGCAGATGCCAACAAAATGCATCGAAAATATAAACACTACAAAAAAAAGGGATAGGGGTTTAACCCAGAGCGAGTGCTGAGGAGTTATTAACGTGACCCTCTATCTCATCCAGACGGCAAGAGACTTCAGCCTCAGTAAAGTTCATATTAAACCAAAACGTTTGACGGATTACCTTGGGGATGATGGGATAAATATATAATAAGAATTAGTATAAGTCAAAGTTAGTCGATATTTATTAGCCATAACTCAATTAGATTTTTAACAGTTCCTCCAAATATATACATTGTTGATGTTGCGAAGTGTAAAGAAAAGAGTATAAATTCATAACAACTATTAATTGAAGTCAAAGCTAAAGAGTCAGATGGTAAATATTCATCAGATTACTTAATGTTAACTTTAAGATGTCACCCATTAGAAATGGCGCATAGTAAAAATAACATGATCATTTGGATTCCATCATTAAATATTAATCCTTTAAAAAAAAGGCACCTAGTCAATGGTAACAAGACAATCTAATTTCCTACATAATATATATGTCCATTAGGAATGGTACATAGCGTATGACAATAAGATATGTTAAATTCAAATACTAAATATTTGTCCATAACAAATGGCTCATAGTGTATGACAATAAAATATTTTAAATTCAAATACTAAATATTTGTCCATAATAAATGGCTCATAGCGTATGACAATAAGATATGATAAATTCAAATACTAAATATTTGTCCACAACAAATGGCTCATAGCGTATGACAATAAGATATATATTAAATTCCAATACTAAATATTTGTCCATACTAAATGGCTCATAGCGTATGACAATAAGATATGTTAAATTCAAATACTAAATATTTGTCCATAATAAATGGCTCATAGCGTATGACAATAAGATATGTTAAATTCGAGTTCTAAATATCTGCCCATCAAGAAAAGACACATAGCGTATCACAATAAGATAAAATAATTCAAATGCTAACATAGTTCCCGCGAACATTAATTTAAACAATACAGTACATAATCGATATAATCGATTAGTCGTGACTCTACTGGCGCTAAGACGCCCTGACCTTGCAAATAAGGTGATCTCAAAAAAAACTATGTTCTTAACTGTCAGATAGATTTTTTAGGTTATTTAAAAAAAGCCAAAATTGAATTTAGAAAAGATTTACATTAAAATAAAGGTTTTAATTTGCCGAAAATGGATTTAGATCTTACAATTTATGAAGTAGAAAGCCGGAGCTTATCCTATCCCTGATATGACTCAGGCCCAATTGTAAAGTTCGTAGCCACAGGCACCAGAATATATACCCTAAAGCACAGAAGAGGGGAAGATGGGAAAAAAAGGGGGGAATAACATTTCTAGAATAAAAAAGGAACCCGAGAAAGCGCAAGTTGATTCGCTTCGAGAGAGGCCGTGGGCGTTCCGGAATCTTCTCGGAGGGTATCTCTTTACTGCGCAAGTCCATTCAACCCAAGGCGTTGGCTTGAACTTGCCATTCAGTCTTCACAGTCAGTATTCAATTTTCCCGGTTCGGTGAAGGTGCGTTAGGTGGTTTTGTGTCGTTCTTCCACGCAGCCCCAGTCAACAAGCAAATGGGGTAAGTCTTGACTATTTCTGTTTGTCTCGTGTCTATCATAAAACATCCGATGCTACATTTTTAATATTCGTGATTTTTCCACCAATCTTGTAATATTGAAGTGCATAAGAGACCATCTAATCTCCTATCTTTTCGGGTTTTGTGAACTTTTTTAATGTATGTAAATCGGAGCCCTTCCTTTAATTATATATGTGGATTACATAAAAACCCATAAAAGCTAAATTTTTTATCCGATCGTAACATGTGAAATCTTATTTAGTGAGTAATTCTAAGACCATCCCATTACTTGGGAAATTTTTATATGAAAAATTGATATTTTTAGAATTATTTTGAATATTTGTGATGTGTCTGGCAATTTCGTGGGACTGCACAAGACACCATATAATCTTTTATATTATCGAGTCTTGTGAATTTTTTTATGTACGTAAATCCGAGCCCTTCATTTTACCATGTATGTTGACAACGGAAGAGCCAGTGAAGAAAATTTTTTTTATCCGATCGTAACATGTAATCTCTTTAAGTAGGTTATTCCAGAGACTTCGTTTTACATAAGGAATTTTTATATGAAAAATCGATATTTTTATAGTTATTTTGAATGTTTGTGTAGTGTGTCCGGCAATTTGGTAGTATTGAAGTGCACAAGACAACATTTAAATTACACTTTTCTATCGGATCATGTTTTGTGATTTTTTTTAATGTTTATGTTTACCATATATGTTGGCTACAGAAGAGCCGGTAACAACTTTTTATTCGATCAAAACATTTAAGCTTTCTTTAATTAGGTAATTCCAAGGCCTTCCTTATAGTTGGGGAATTTTTATATGAAAAATCAATAGTTTTAGAGTTATTTTTGTAGCATCCAGAAGGGGCAGATGCCAACAAAATACATCGAAAATATAAACACTACAAAAAAAAGGGGGTGGGGGGGTTTAACCCAGAGCGAGTGCTGAGGAGTTATTAACGTGACCCTCTATCTCATCCAGACGGCAAAAAACTTCAGCCTCAGTAAAGTTCATATTAAACCAAAACGTTTGACGGATTACCTTGGGAATGATGGGAAAAATATATAATAAGAATTAGTATAAGTCAAAGTTAGTCGATATTTATTAGCCATAACTCAATTAGATTTTTAACAGTTCCTCCAAATATATACATTGTTGATGTTGCGAAGTGTAAAGAAAAGAGAATAAATTCATAACAACTATTAATTGAGGTCAAAGCTAAAGAGTCAGATAGTAAATATTCATCAGATTACTTAATGTTAACTTTAAGATGTCACCCATTAGAAATGGCGCATAGTAAAAATAACATGATCATTTGGATTCCATCGTTAAATATTAATCCTTTAAAAAAAAGCACCTAGTCAATGGTAACAAGACAATCTAATTTCCTACATAATATATATGTCCATTAGGAATGGTACATAGCGTATGACAATAAGATATGTTAAATTCAAATACTAAATATTTGTCCATAACAAATGGCTCATAGCGTATGACAATAAAATATTTTAAATTCAAATACTAAATATTTGTCCATAATAAATGGCTCATAGCGTATGACAATAAGATATGTTAAATTCAAATACTAAATATTTGTCCACAACAAATGGCTCATAGCGTATGACAATAAGATATATATTAAATACCAATACTAAATATTTGTCCATACTAAATGGCTCATAGCGTATGACAATAAGATATGTTAAATTCAAATACTAAATAATTGTCCATAATAAATGGCTCATAGCGTATGACAATAAGATATGTTAAATTCGAGTTCTAAATATCTGCCCATCAAGAAAAGACACATAGCGTATCACAATAAGATAAAATAATTCAAATGCTAACATAGTTCCCGCGAACATTAATTTAAACAATACAGTACATAATCGATATAATCTATTAGTCGTGACTCTACTGGCGCTAAGTCGCCCTGACCTTGCAAATAAGGTGATCTCAAAAAAAACTATGTTCTTAACTGTCAGATAGATTTTTTAGGTTATTTAAAAAAAGCCAAAATTGAATTTAGAAAAGATTTACATTAAAATAAAGGATTTAATTTGCCGAAAATGGATTTAGATCTTACAATTTATGAAGTAGAAAGCCGGAGCTTATCCTATCCCTGATATGACTCAGGCCCAATTGTAAAGTTCGTAAGTACAGGCACCAGAATATATACCCTAAAGCACAGAAGAGGGGAAGATGGGAAAAAAAGGGGGGAATAACATTTCTAGAATAAAAAAGGAACCCGAGAAAGCGCAAGTTGATTCGCTTCGAGAGAGGCCGTGGGCGTTCCGGAATCTTCTCGGAGGGTATCTCTTTACTGCGCAAGTCCATTCAACCCAAGGCGTTGGCTTGAACTTGCCATTCAGTCTTCACAGTCAGTATTAAATTTTCCCGGTTCGGTGAAGGTGCGTTAGGTGGTTTTGTGTCGTTCTTCCACGCAGCCCCAGTCAACAAGCAAATGGGGTAAGTCTTGACTATTTCTGTTTGTCTCGTGTCTATCATAAAACATCCGATGCTACATTTTTAATATTCGTGATTTTTCCACCAATCTTGTAATATTGAAGTGCATAAGAGACCATCTAATCTCCTATCTTTTAGGGTCTAGTGAACTTTTTTAATGTATGTAAATCCGAGCCCTTCCTTTTATTATATATTTGGATTACATAAAAACCCATAAAAGCTAAATTGTTTATCCGATCGTAACATGTGAAATCTCATTTAGTGGGTAATTCTAAGGCCTTCCCATTACTTGGGAAATTTTTATATGAAAAATTGATATTTTTAGAGTTAATTTGAATGTTTGTAATGTGTCTGGCAATTTTGTGGGACTGCACAAGACACCATATAATCTTTTATATTATCGAGTCTTGTGAATTCTTTTATGTACGTAAATCCGAGCCCTTCATTTTACCATGTATGTTGACTACGGAAGAGCCAGTGAAGCTAAATTTTTTTTTTCCAATCGTAACGTGTAATCTCTTTTTAAGTAAGTTATTCCATGAACTTCGTTTTAGATAAGGAATTTTTATATGAAAAATCGATATTTTTATAGTTATTTTGAATGTTTGTGTAGTGTGTCCGGCAATTTGGTAGTATTGAAGTGCACGAGACAACATTTAAATTACACTTTTCTATCGGATCATGTTTTGTGATTTTTTTTAATGTTTATGTTTACCATTTATGTTGGCTACAGAAGAGCCGGTAACAACATAGTTTTTTATTCGATCAAAACATTTAAGCTTTCTTTAAGTAGGTAATTCCAGGGCCTTCCTTATAGTTGGGGAATTTTTATATGAAAAATCATTAGTTTTAGAATTATTTTGAATATTCGTGATTTTTCCACCAATCTTGTAATATTGAAGTGCATAAGAGACCATCTCATCTCCTATCTTTTCGGGTCTTGTGAACTTTTTTAATGTATGTAAATCGTAGCCCTTCCTTTTATTATATATGTGGATTACATAAAAACCCATAAAAGCTAAATTTTTTATCCGATCGTAAAATGTGAAATCTCATTTAGTGGGTAATTCTAAGGCCTTCCCATTACTTGGGAAATTTTTATATGAAAAATTGATATTTTTAGAGTTATTTTGAATGTTTGTGATGTGTCTGGCAATTTTGTGGGACTGCACAAGACACCATATAATCTTTTATATTATCGACTCTTGTGAATTTTTTTATGTACGTAAATGAGAGCCCTTCATTTTACCATGTATGTTGACAACGGAAGAGCCAGTGAGTCTAAATTTTTTATCCGATCGTAACATGTAATCTCTTTTTAAGTAGGTTATTCCAGGGACTTCGTTTTAGATCAGGAATTTTCATATGAAAATTCGATATTTTTAGAGTTATTTTGAATGTTTGTGTAGTGTGTCTGGCAATTTGGTAGTATTGAAGTGCACGAGACAACATTCAAATTACACTTTTCTATCGGATCATGTTTTGTGATTTTTTTTTAATGTTTATGTTTACCATTTATATTGGTTACAGAAGAGCCGGTAACAACTTAGTTTTTTATTCGATCAAAACATTTAAGCTTTCTTTAAGTAGGTAATTCCAGGGCCTTCCTTATAGTTGGGGAATTTTTATATGAAAAATAAATAGTTTTAGAGTTATTTTGAATATTCGTGATTTTTCCACCAATCTTGTAATATTGAAGTGCATAAGAGACCATCTAATCTATCTTTTCGGGTCTTGTGAACTTTTTCAATGTATGTAAATCCGAGCCCTTCCTTTTATTATATATGTGGATTACATAAAAACCCATAAAAGCTAAATTTTTTATCCGATCGTAACATGTGAAATCTCATTTAGTGGGTAATTCTAAGGCCTTCCCATTACTTGGGAAATTTTTATATGAAAAATTGATATTTTTAGAGTTATTTTGAATGTTTGTGATGTGTCTGGCAATTTTGTGGGACTGCACAAGACACCATATAATCTTTTATATTATCGAGTCTTGTGAATTCTTTTATGTACGTAAATCCGAGCCCTTCATTTTACCATGTATGTTGACTACGGAAGAGCCAGTGAAGCTAAATTTTTTTTCCGATCGTAACATGTAATCTCTTTTTAAGTAGGTTATTCCAGGGACTTCGTTTTAGATAAGGATTTTTTATATGAAAAATCGATATTTTTAGAGTTATTTTGAATGTTTGTGATGTGTCTGGCAATTTTGTGGGACTGCACAAGACACCATATAATCTTTTATATTATCGAGTCTTGTGAATTCTTTTATGTACGTAAATCTTAGCCCTTCATTTTACCAGGTATGTTGACAACGGAAGAGCCACTGAAGCAAATTTTTTTATACGATCGTAACATGTAATCTCTTTTTAAGTAGGTTATTCCAGGGACTTCGTTTTACATAAGGAATTTTTATATGAAAAATCGATATTTTTAGAGTTATTTTGAATGTTTGTGTAGTGTGTCCGGCAATTTGGTAGTATTGAAGTGCACGAGACAACATTTAAATTACACTTTTCTATCGGATCATGTTGTACCGTGGTCGCATACTACACCGCCACCACTTAGTTCGCCTGGCTACTCACCCTGTTTTACTGCCCTGTCGGAGAACACATTCGAGGCCGAAGGCGAGCTTTTTCGACCAGTACGATCCACTGACACAACAAAACAAACTCTATCTAACGTCCTGGAAGAACAACCTGTGGTTTCATCATCAAGATAGATGGCAGTGAATAAAGCGCGTGCGCATCGTCGTGTACTCGTCACCCCCCACCCCCCCCGGTAATCAAAGACCAAGACTTCATTGCGTTCTGCGCAGGCGCCGATGAGGTCTTCTAGTCGCCGATTGGACAATATGATATCGAATTATGGCTATTCATTCCAACCCCTTTTTTTCCCCCTCTGAAATCAAATGAATAAAGGCGAGTGTTTGACATGGGAAAAATCACTCTTTGATGCCACTAGCCGTTAGAGGAACTAATACTCCCAACAATGTAAGTTGACATAATGATGGCGAGCTAGTTAGAGATATTGCATCGTTAAATGGTAGACTGTAGGTTATAAATTGATTCTCCAGTATGTGAACAGTTTAGCAGTACTAAATGTAGTACTTTGGATACTTGTTGTACTTTAATGTTTTGATTAGAAATTTAGGACAATTTACTTTCAATATGTTTATATATCTAATTTCGCAGGTTTACCAAAATAGCCTTTGGAGAACTAAAGTTAGTTGCTTAGATATTTGTCATGTTATAATGTTATGATTAGAAATTTAGGACAATTTACTTTCAATATGTTTTATATATCTAATTTCGCAGGTTAACCAAATTAGATTTTGGAGAACTAAAGTTAGTTGCTTAGATATTTGTCATGTTATAATGTTATGATTAGAAATTGAGGACAATTTACTTTCAATATGTTTTATATCGAATTCCGCAGGTTAAACAAAGTAGGTTTTGGGAAACTAAGTTTAGTAATTTAAATATTTGTTATGCTACATTGTTTTGATTAGAAATTTATTTCAAGTAACTTTCAATATGTTTATATATTGAATTCTGTGGGTTAACAAACGTAGGGTATGCTAGTTTAGGAGAACTAAGTATAGTACTTTAAGAAGTTGTCATGATATATTGTTTTGACTAGTTAATCAGGAGTATCTATGTTTTGATGACCAGAGCGAGTAAGAATGCGCCAAGCTTAAATTCTAAATATTATGTCATATATATATATATATATTTTTTTTATATTTTACATCTTGTTATATTGTTAAATAAACTGGCCAAGGCTTAGTATCTTGTTATCTCCTGTTTTGTTTTTGCGAGGTCCCTGCCTTATATACAAGTTGTTTAAATAATCAAATAGGGAATATTTACTTAACTTGAGTGGTGGTCAATAAGGATCCCTGTGATTTAACTAAATAAATGCCTAAACCATTTAAGCATGGTTGAGCTGCGCCACTCTGCTTCACAGGGTTTTATATTTATATTTATATTTATATCTTTTTGATCATTGCACTCATATTGTTGTTTGTTTGTTACAATCCTCGTTCTACGCCATGGATCGGACACCGATGGACACTTCTGAAATACTTGGCTGTAAATCTCAATTATACAAGCTAAACCGAGAGGCGTTAATTGCGGAGCTCGTGGGCCGAGGGATAGCCGTTAACCCCGAATCCACTGTTCGTGAATTGAGGACCATGCTGTCTCGGGAGTTGGGTGAGAAAATCCATTATTTTCTGACGTTGATAATAGTGATGTGCCCGGTCAGGTGGTCGGTAGGAATAGAGAGGTCCCTATGACCAGTGTTGAGAGGCAGGCCCCATTAGATCCTGTTGGTAACACATTATCTTCGCAGAACCCACTCTCTAACCATGTTATTGTTCGGTCAGACGGTTCACATGATAGTAGGACTCGGTCCAAAGTAGTCAGTGATTGGTTGAATCGCATTCCTGTGTGTGATGGACAGAATAGTTCCGCGTTGTTCGCTTTCCTGCTGGAAGTAAACAAAGTCCATAAATTACGTCTGGTTGAGGACGCGGAAATATTAGTGTTATGTCTGGGGAAAACTTCAGGGTTCTTAACACACCTTATCTCCGAGGGGATAAGTCAGGGGACCCCCTGGGTTACTGTTATGGATAACATATTTGACTCTCTAGTTTCTAGGAGAGAGAGGGAACGTTTATGTTCAGAATTCGTGTACCGTTTCCAACTTCCACACGAATCTCTTAGGATTTTTATTCTTTCTGTGTCAGAAGCAGCGAGCATCCTCAATTTAAAACTCAGTGAGCGACAAATCGTAGAAATTATTCTAGAGAATGTGTCGCCTCTTACTAGGAGACATTTTGTATTTTCCCAATTGCCGTGTTCCTTTTCAGAGTTGTACTCTCTGGCTTCCAAAATTGAGGGATCACTTTTGGGTGAACGGGAATATTTTGAGAAGCACCCTATTACAGTTTCTAAACCCTCCGCTTTATCAACCCCTTTTAACCAGAAGTCAAAAAACAGCTTTGGTCAGCTTACATATTCTCAGACACCCCCGTGATTAATAGACCTTATAATAATAAACCTACTGGACATCGAGGAGGGAATAATAGTCGCGACCTATCTCGAGTTATATGTTTTGGTTGTAAGCAATTAGGGCACCTCCGGTACCAATGTCCGGCGGGAAACGTGTGACGTGTAACCTGAGGAGTGGTAAAGTTACACGACGCTTTACTAATATTAATAAACCACTCGAGACCCCTATCCCCATGGTCGAATTTTGTATTGGGTCAAATCACGGTGCCGCTTTAGTCGACACGGGCGCTAACGCATCGTTCATTAATGCTGAGTTTCTGAGTAGCATCCGGGGTAATAAACTCAAATGTGACGTTCAAATAAATAAGTGTGCTCCCCGTACATTTGTTTTAGGGAATGGAAGTAGCATTATTATTGACAGATTTGTTTATCCGTCTCTCAAAATTAATCGTTTTTCTTGGAAAAGAAAGTTATATGTTGTAAACAAACTAGTATGCGACGTCATATTAGGAATGGACTTTTTGTGGGATACTAGAGGTATCTTAGACTTAGGCTTGGGACATTTAAGGTTTGGGTTTAATTCTCAGATTAAAGTGCCATTGTGTCTATGTTCTAGACCCATGTGGTGTAGTCACTTAGGAAGCGATGAAGATCGCGTTAATACCTTGATTAAGAAGTACTCGGATGTCATAACACCCGTCTGGGGAAAATGTGACATACTCCCCTATGATATTGTAGTCACGGACGAGATTCCGGTTAGGTCGGGTCCCTATTCATGTAACCCACCCAAAATGAAAATATTTCGCGAGTTGATAGAGGACTTAGAACAGAAGGGGGTGATTAGGCCATCTAAATCCCCGTACGCTAGTCCGGCATTTATTATTCCGAGAAAAGGACAAGGACACAGGTTGATTGTAGACTATAGGAAGGTAAATAAAAAAATCCAGTTTGATCCCTACCCCATGCCTAGTGTGGAGAGTGCGTTCCAACATCTAGGGGGCGCTAAAGTGTATAGTCTCATTGACTTGAATGCCAGTTTTTTACAATGCGCTCTCACAGAGCGGTCAAAGAAGTTCACGGCGTTTGTTACCCTTGGCAATTATACGAATTTAATCGTGTACCGTTGGGCGCTAGTATCGGTGGCCAGGCATTAAGCCGTGTTCTGGATCACATCTTCTCAGACTTAAAATATAAGTTCGTCTTTAATTACCTTGATGACATCTGTGTATACAGTAATTCTCTTGATGAACATCTTGAACATTTAGACATTGTACTGAGCCGTTTGCGTCTGGCGGGTTTGACTGTTAACCCGACAAGGTCACGTGGGCCAAGCAATCTATCAAGTATCTTGGGTATATTATTTCCAATGGGAATATGCTGGTCGACCCCGAAAGGGTGAAACCCATTGTCGATTACCCACAACCAAAAAACATAAAGGGTGTGATGCGTTTCGTTGGCATGTGCGCTTACTACGCACGCTTTATCCCGCATTTCTCTGAAATTGCTGCCCCCTTAAATTACTTAAAGAAAAAAGGTGTCTCATTTGTCTGGGGAGAGGAACAATCCCGTGCTTTCAAAACTCTCAAGAGCAAACTGATCAGCCCCGAGGTTTTGCACATGCCCGATTTCACTTGCCCATTCCTTCTTCATGTCGACGCTTCTTCTGTCGCCCTTGGCGCGGTTTTGTCCCAGAGAACTGCGGACGGTGTTCGTCCCGTGGCCTTTGCGAGCAAAACCTTGTCTCAGGCAGAACAGAAATATAGTGCTTTCGAGAAAGAATGTCTGTCATGTGTTGTGGGCGTTGAGAAATTCTCCTAGAACAGCGCGAATTCGAACTATACACTGACAACATGGCGTTGTCATGGATGTGGCGACACCCAAAGCAGTTAGGAAAGATCGGGAGGTGGGTGCTACGCCTTTCGAAATACAAATTCAGCACGCATCACGTTCCTGGAAGGGATAACGTGACTGCTGATGCCCTATCTCGGATGGCGGAAGATCTGGAGCCGATTGAGACCCAAAATATTGTACAGCCTTTTAATGTAATTCATTCCATCCCGGAGTCATTCATCTCGATTCGAGATCATCAAGGGAGTGACTCGTGGTGCTTGGAACTAATAGATACAATAAATAAGGGAGAGGAGGTGGGTCCTTATTCTCTTTTCAAAGGACTTCTTGTGATATCTAGTGGGAAAGGGAAAGGAAGGAAGATTGTTGTCCCGACTGTGGTACGCAAAATGTTGTTGCGTTATTTCCATCATTCTATTGTTGGTGGTCACCTGGGTATACTTAAAACTTATCGTAAAATTTCTAGGGAGTTCTTTTGGCCAGGGATGTACAGAGATGTGAAACTGCAAGTTAGGCAGTGTGAAGATTGCCAAAAAGCAAAACCGGCGCAGAACACGAAAGTTGGGCTTCATTCGGCCGATGTGGCTCAACTTCCGTGGGAAAAGGTGTTCGTCGACTATGTTGGCCCCCTGCCCCGATCCTCCTTAGGAAATACTTGTATACTCATTGGGTTGGATGCTTTCTCTAAATTTGTGGTTATTTTACCGTTGAGGGACATGAAAGCAAAGACCACTGCTAACGCGCTTGCTAGACGCGTGTGGGCGATATTTGGTGCCCCCCGAAGTTTAGTGAGCGATAATGGGCCCTGTTTTAGGTCTGCCACTTTCAAAGACTTGTGCTTTGGATGGGGCATTAAACACATAACCACCAGCCCCCACTATCCTTGCCCTAACCACGTGGAGCGTTTCAATAGGAATCTTAAGGTGGCCTTAACCATTTTCCACTCGGTTGATCAAGCTAGGTGGGATCGTGATATTGAGTTCTTAAATGTCGCATTTAATTCCGCGTTTCATGAGTCAACCAATGCCTCTCCAGCTTCGGTGTTCCTGGGTAGAGAACTCAACCACCCTCTGTTATCGGTATGGGATGTGGACCCCTTGCTGGGCGAGGATGAGAAGTTCTCGCATAAAGATAGGTGCCAAAAGGCCTTCGAAGCTTTAAAAAGGGCCCATAAAAAGGTGGCTGATAGGTATAACCTTGGACGTGCCCTGTTTCGGTTGCTATTGGAGACCTGGTCCTCAATAAAAGTTATCCACAGAGCTCCGCAATTGACAAGATCTCGGCAAAACTCAGTCCGAAGTGGAATGGTCCATGGCGAGTGGAGCGCTTCCTCACCCTGTAACTGTACTGATTAGTGATGTTGGTGACCCCTCAATCACCAGGCGGGCCCACGTATCTCAAATTAAAACCTGTGGCATCAAAGAGTCCTCATCCCTGGTCCAGGGATGAGTATGTGTGTGAGTCCGTGCTGTAAAAGTGTAAGTGTTAGTATGTAAGTTATTTATCATCTCCGGGAAAGCCCGCAGATTAAGCAACAGAGATAATTACCAGATTTTGTAAACTTAAGATTGTAAGATGGAATCTCCTAGTTGAAGCAATGTTAACTCCAATAAATGGATGATATCCTCGCAGGAGACATCATGATCTGGTATAATTCCAGTGTTATAGCAAAGTAAAATTACGAGAGAAATCTTTACTACAGGTTATATAATGACTTTTTTTAATTGTGACATTGAATGCTAGGTTAGATTTTTGCTTGCGATTGTAATGCTTTATATTATATCAGGTTGTGTACGGCTAGTGGGGAGATAAAATTCTGGTGGTGTTCGTTGGGTACTCGCTTTGTGTTTATTTGTTCAGTGGGATCCTTCATCCCTCCTTCATTCCTGTCGTCGAGCCAAAGAACAGAAGAGCCCGAAATGCCTTCGGTTTGTTACAGCACAGTTGCTGGGGTGGCGAGGACAGGCTGAAAGGCGTGGAGCACTTGCCAGATTGACGGAGAGCGGTGTTGACCAGCTGCTGATACTGAGATCAAGGAAGACGTCTCTTGGATCGCTGTGTCAAAAGCTTGGACCACCCGAATTCCTGAGTACGGAAGAGGCTGCCTCGTGTAGGGGCGGAGGATTTGTACCGTGGTCGCATACTACACCGCCACCACTTAGTTCGCCTGGCTACTCACCCTGTTTTACTGCCCTGTCGGAGAACACATTCGAGGCCGAAGGCGAGCTTTTTCGACCAGTACGATCCACTGACACAACAAAACAAACTCTATCTAACGTCCTGGAAGAACAACCTGTGGTTTCATCATCAAGATAGATGGCAGTGAATAAAGCGCGTGCGCATCGTCGTGTACTCGTCACCCCCCCCCCCCCGGTAATCCAAGACCAAGACTTCATTGCGTTCTGCGCAGGCGCCGATGAGGTCTTCTAGTCGCCGATTGGACAATATGATATCGAATTATGGCTATTCATTCCAACCCCCTTTTTTTCCCCTCTGAATTCAAATGAATAAAGGCGAGTGTTTGACATGGGAAAAATCACTCTTTGATGCCACTAGCCGTTAGAGGAACTAATACTCCCAACAATGTAAGTTGACATAATGATGGCGAGCTAGTTAGAGATATTGCATCGTTAAATGGTAGACTGTAGGTTATAAATTGATTCTCCAGTATGTGAACAGTTTAGCAGTACTAAATGTAGTACTTTGGATACTTGTTGTACTTTAATGTTTTGATTAGAAATTTAGGACAATTTACTTTCAATATGTTTATATATCTAATTTCGCAGGTTTACCAAAATAGCCTTTGGAGAACTAAAGTTAGTTGCTTAGATATTTGTCATGTTATAATGTTATGATTAGAAATTTAGGACAATTTACTTTCAATATGTTTATATATCTAATTTCGCAGGTTAACCAAAATAGATTTTGGAGAACTAAAGTTAGTTGCTTAGATATTTGTCATGTTATAATGTTATGATTAGAAATTGAGGACAATTTACTTTCAATATGTTTATATATCGAATTCCGCAGGTTAAACAAAGTAGGTTTTGGGAAACTAAGTTTAGTAATTTAAATATTTGTTATGCTACATTGTTTTGATTGGAAATTTATTTCAAGTAACTTTCAATATGTTTATATATTGAATTCTGTGGGTTAACAAACGTAGGGTATGCTAGTTTAGGAGAACTAAGTATAGTACTTTAAGAAGTTGTCATGATATATTGTTTTGACTAGTTAATCAGGAGTATCTATGTTTTGATGACCAGAGCGAGTAAGAATGCGCCAAGCTTAAATTCTAAATATTATGTCATATATATATATATATTTTTTTATATTTTACATCTTGTTATATTGTTAAATAAACTGGCCAAGGCTTAGTATCTTGTTATCTCCTGTTTTGTTTTTGCGAGGTCCCTGCCTTATATACAAGTTGTTTAAATAATCAAATAGGGAATATTTACTTAACTTGAGTGGTGGTCAATAAGGATCCCTGTGATTTAACTAAATAAATGCCTAAACCATTTAAGCATGGTTGAATGTTTTTGTGATTTTTTTAATGTTTATGTTTACCATTTATGTTGGCTACAGAAGAGCCGGTAACAACTTAGTTTTTTATTCGATCAAAACATTTAAGCTTTCTTCAAGTAGGTAATTCCAGGGCCTTCCTTATAGTTGGGGAATTTTTATATGAAAAATCAATAGTTTTAGTTATTTTAAATATTCGTGATTTTTCCACCAATCTTGTAATATTGAAGTGCATAAGAGACCATCTAATCTCCTATCTTTTCGGGTCTTGTGAACTTTTTTTAATGTATGTAAATCCGAGCCCTTCCTTTTATTATATATGTGGATTACATAAAAACCCAAGAAAGCTAAATTTTTTATCCGATCGTAACATGTGAAATCTCATTTAGTGGGTAATTCTAAGGCCTTCCCATTACTTGGGAAATTTTTATATGAAAAATTGATATTTTTAGAGTTATTTTGAATGTTTGTGATGTGTCTGGCAATTTTGTGGGACTGCACAAGACACCATATAATCTTTTATATTATCGAGTCTTGTGAATTATTTTATGTACGTAAATCCGAGCTCTTCTTTTTACCATGTATGTTGACTACGGAAGAGCCAGTGAAGCTAAATTTTTTTTCCGATCGTAACATGTAATCTCTTTTAAGTAGGTTATTCCAGGGACTTCGTTTTAGATAAGTAATTTTTATATGAAAAATCAATATTTTTAAAGTTATTTTGAATGTTTGTGATGTGTCTGGCAATTTAGTGGGACTGCACAAGACACCATATAATCTTTTATATTATCGAATCTTGTGAATTCTTTTATGTACGTAAATCTGAGACCTTCATTTTACCATGTATGTTGACAACGGAAGATCCAGTGAAGCTAAATTTTTTTATCCGATCGTAACATGTAATCTCTTTTTAAGTAGGTTATTCCAGGGACTTCTGCAACCCCCCCCTTAATACCTATAAGGCGAGAGAGGCAGTAAATTAGGTAAAGAGTTACCTGACTGAACATAACAATTTTATTTAGTCAAAAAAACAATAACAAGCTGAGCAAACAATCAACACCGCGTGAAGTGCCCTTTTTAATTCCAACGTGGAAATCAATTACATCAAAGGTAAACATAAACGTTACCTCCTCAAAAAAATCACGTTACATTAAACCCATCAAAGGTAACGGTCCGGGATCTCAGTGACATGGTCTTTGGTTTATGGTTCTTTGGTACCTTCGCTAAATTGATTAGTTCCTAAACTGGTTACTCTAGCGTTTAAGTTATCCACCCTAGTATAAATATATATCTTTCTTACAGGCGCCTGTAGCAAACGTGACGTCATAGCAAATTAAACAAGGCCACAAGGTAAAAATAACCCAACAACCCTAGGCGTTAAACTTGACGAACAAGGTTGAGTCCAGAAACAGCTATACTTGAAAATAACATAAGCCGGGTTTCGAACCCAGGACCAGACAATCTCTGGTTAAAAGCTAATATTGGCAAACGTATGAAATACAAATAAATAGGGCTCAGACCCTGAATATAAGTGGTGGCGAAAGCGACGGTCTAACTCCCAGCCGCGATAAGCGCGTAGCATAGTCAAAATTCAAATAAAAATAATTTAATAACAAGGTCCAAATAGTAATTTAGAAAGAGTTCCCCCCATGACGCCGAAATAGTAAATTTGGTAGGAAGGTAATATCCCCCGAAACCCAGTCGCTGCCCTCACCTCTTATCCTCGAGCCGGTGGGGTAGTAAGTGACCTGAGATCCCGGTACCGCTAGTATTTATACGAAATATAATTCTCAGAAAAAGGGGGGGCGGATCGAAGGAAGGGAAGGTTGGAGAACATTACAAACAAGGGGGGAGGAGAAGTTCGAGGCTCATATCAAAACACGTAGCACCTTCGCGAAGCTCGGCGAAGGCGGAAACGGAACTCTTCTATCCATTTTCTCTGCTGGCCGAACACGTGGTCGAGCCTCATTGCCGGCTGGCGCAGACACGCCTTCAGTCAGTCTGTTGTATTTGGCGAGAGCGGAGGTCGCTGGTCAAGCTAGTGCCGCGTGTTGACCCAGTTGGCTGTCCCAGTCGGCTGTCCCATTTGGCTGTCCCAGTTGGTGAGTGTTGTTACAATGTAAGTTGTTACACTTCGTTTTAGATAAGGAATTTTTATATGAAAAATCGATATTTTTAGAGTTATTTTGAATGTTTGTGTAGTGTGTCCGGCAATTTGGTAGTATTGAAGTGCACGAGACAACATTTAAATTACACTTTTCTATCGGATCATGTTTTGTGATTTTTTTTAATGTTTATGTTTACCATATATGTTGGCTACAGAAGAGCCGGTAACAACTTAGTTTTTTATTCGATCAAAACATTAAAGCTTTCTTTAAGTAGGTAATTCCAGGGCCTTCCTTATAGTTGGGGAATTTTTATATGAAAAATCAATAGTTTTAGAGTTATTTTGAATATTCGTGATTTTTCCACCAATCTTGTAATGTTGAAGTGCATAAGCGACCATCTAATCTCCTATATTCTCGGGTCTTGTGAACTGTTTTAATGTATGTAAATCCGAGCCCTTCCTTTATTATATATGTGGATTACATAAAAACCCATAAAAGCTAAATTTTTTATCCGATCGTAACATGTGAAATCTCATTTAGTGGGTAATTCTAAGGCCTTCCCATTACTTGGGAAATTTTTATATGAAAAATTGATATTTTTTTTAGTTATTTTGAATATTTGTGATGTGTCTGGCAATTTTGTGGGACTGCACAAGACACCATATAATCTTTTATATTATCGAGTCTTGTGAATTTTTTTATGTACATAAATCCGAGCCCTTCATTTTACCATGTATGTTGACAACGGAAGAGCCAGTGAAGCTAAATTTTTTTTCCGATCGTAACATGTAATCTCTTTTTAATTAGGTTATTCCAGGGACTTCGTTTTAGATAAGTAATTTTTATATGAAAAATCGATATTTTTATAGTTATTTTGAATGTTTGTGTAGTGTGTCCGGCAATTTGGTAGTATTGAAGTGCACGAGACAACATCTAAATTACACTTTTCTATCGGATCATGTTTTGTAATTTTTTTAATGTTTATGTTAACCATATATGTTGGATACAGAAGATCCGGTAACAACTTAGTTTTTATTCGATCAAACCATTTAAGCTTTCTTTAAGTAGGTAATTCCAGGGCCTTCCTTATAGTTGGGGAATTTTTATATGAAAAATCAATAGTTTTAGAGTTATTTTGAATAATCGTGATTTTTCCACCAATCTTGTAATGTTGAAGAGCATAAGAGACCATCTAATCTCCTATCTTTTCGGGTCTTGTGAACTTAAAATGAAAACGGGATGAAATTTACCAAAAACGCATAGAATGAGTGTTAAAAAAAATTGTGCAGCTATTATTTTTATCCGGGCGCACAAGTGGTTGTTGCTAAATAACGCTAATATACTATCTTATTAACGCGACATTAGGCTATAGTTATTAAATGTGGTCAACTATCATAAGTATATTATTGACAGTAAAATATTATCGCTATCCATTATACTGGGCAAAATTGTATTATTATATTTTTGCTATGGCATGGATTATATCTTACTTAAACGTATTTAACAAATAACTATAGCTACTATACTATCGATGTAAATAATATATGTTATTGATACAATCAGGCACTAACCAGGACTAACGTAGCACAAACGATGGGCGTTTTCAAAAATTGATTATCTCTATTATTTCTTATATTCTGTGGCCAGGGAGATATCTCCCTTGCCACCCATAAAGAATCGTGAATAATTTCTGTAAATTTACAGCACTAACAATGAAAATCGGGCACTAACCAGCACTAACGTAGCACAAACGATGGGCGTTTTCAAAAATTGATTATCTCTATTATTTCTTATATTCTGTGGCCAGGGAGATATCTCCCTTGCCACCCATAAAGAATCGTGAATAATTTCTGTAAATTTACAGCACTAACGATGAAAATCGGGCACTAACCAGCACTAACGTAGCACAAACGATGGGCGTTTTCAAAAATTGATTATCTCTATTATTTCTTATAGTGGGTGGCAAGGGAGATATCTCCCTAGCCACCCATAAAGAATCGTGAATAATTTCTGTAAATTTACAGCATTAACGATGAAAATCGGGCATTAACCAGCACTAACGTAGCACAAACTATGGGCGTTTTCAAAAATTGATTATCTCTATTATTTCTTATAGTGGCTGGCCAGGGAGATATCTTCCTAGCCACCCATAAAGAATCGTGAATAATTAATTTAAATTTACAGCACTAACGATGAAAATCGGGCACTAACCAGCACTAACGTAGCACAAACGATGGGCGTTTTCAAAAATTGATTATCTCTATTATTTCTTATAGTGGGTGGCCAGGGAGATATCTCCCTAGCCACCCATAAAGAATCGTGAATAAGTGCTGTAAATTTACAGCACTAACGATGAAAATCGGGCACTAACCAGCACTAACGTAGCACAAACGATGGGCGTTTTCAAAAACCGGGTGGCTAAAAGTCGGGTGGCCAGGGAGACACACATGAGAAAGAGATACCTGAAAGTTTCTTTCTCTCTTACACAATGGTATGCAGACGACATATAGAAAATTTGTCACAGATGTACATATAGCTATATTATATAGATCAATTATTTAATATCATTATGCTAGTTCAGGAATTTTTCCTAGGTCATGTCTCGAATTTTAAGCAACCTTGATATCTACTCGTTTGCGATTCGCTAGAACACGAAAGCCAATAGCAATAGAACAAGAAGACAGTTATGTATGGATATACGTAATATTATCTTTATTGTCAATAATTGTTTTCATAATGGATTGATACTGTCATAATCGGAAAGTAAAGTGTTGAACAAACAGCAACAGTCCATTTATAAAATTAATCCTTGAAAATTAGTAAGGGTCACTTTAAGTATTTAGAAAATTTTGTGCACGCAGAGGTCTTAGCCCAACTTGCCTGTCAAATAAGAGCAAGTGTATTATTATATATGTTTGTTTTCCAGCTGTGATAAATAGATATCGTCAAACGTTTGACAATGAGTGACGACGGATTTGACCCTTGTGAATGCACTTGGAGCCATGAAATGGCAATGCGCCGCCTACTCTCCTTGGTAAAAACATTAACTTTCTATTAGTTAAAACAAACTTTCATTGTATACAGTATTGTACCTATAATGACAGCTCACATGTTTTGTTTTTAAAAATTTTACTGTCACATGAAAGGTCGAAATCTGTTGGGCTTACGTTTAGGGATGGGCTTTTGTGTGTGTGTGTGTGTGTGTGTGGGATGGAGCCAGAGTCTACATCTTAATTACCAATACCCCACCCCTCTCCAAAATATTATTATTTATAATTTAGTTGGTTACAGTAACATGTAACGTCATAGAAATTTGTTTGGTATGTCCACAATGAGGAAGGAGATTCTTGAAACATTTTATTTGCCATTACAGTTAATAAGTTTTTTTTATCGTCATCACACACAAGTAGAGCAAGTTTCCAATAATAACAACAGCACTGCCTAATGGATAGTAAGACTTGATACAAGAAAAAAGAATGTATATTTTAATATTAAAACAAAACCCACCTTATTCATAAGAGAATTTTTAATCATATTTGGTACTGCTCTCTTGATCATAACCGAGAACTTCTTAACTAATATACCCAATTATGTCAGAGATAGGCATAAGTGTTAAGCACAAAAATACCTATTTAGGCATACAGTAATTAATATTTCTAATGAAAAACATCCGGTCCTATCTTTACTTAACCTTTCTTGAGTAAATAAATTTAAAAATCTTGGTGGTAAAAGGTAACATTGTTAAAATGGAGCACTTTGGATTCCTTAAAAAAAATATATGAAATGGGACAGAAAAATATCAGAATAATAGAATAATAGGCCTACTACATTATAGGGCAAGAGGTTTCTGGATTTCTATATTTCAAGAAAAACAAGTTGACGCATGAAATGCTCTAGGTTTTGTCAGTTTAGAATAATGTATTACAATAATAAAAATGTTGTGACACTTAACATTAGCCCTTTCATTAGTTTAAATATTTACATTATTCTGTGATTTAGGTGAATTTTGTTTTAATAGTATATTTTCCATAACATTTTTATCCACTTTGTACCCATCCCAAATTAAGGTACCCGGTATGGCTATGCACATGTGTGAGAATTGGATTATTTTGTAGGCAGAAGAAATTTAAGTAAATAGTATAACGATAGCATAGACTTTAGCTTTTATCTTGAAGTAGAAGAATCTATTAAAGACATGTAAGGTTTATGAAACTAAATACCATACATTGGTGCAGAAACACTTCACAAAATACCATTAATTAAATAAAATACTGTTATAATAGACATTGTGAAAAAAGAAAAATATCTCTAGGCCTACACCACTAAGAGCATAACATCAATTATAT
This sequence comes from Timema cristinae, assembly GCA_039000515.1. Classification (NCBI taxonomy): domain Eukaryota; kingdom Metazoa; phylum Arthropoda; class Insecta; order Phasmatodea; family Timematidae; genus Timema; species Timema cristinae. The sequence continues at coordinate 25,760,442 of JBCFYV010011135.1, forward strand.
ATTTCAAATATAGGCATATATATATGATAGTATATATTATTTTTAATAGTATTGCAACTATACACTGATAAGTTATTTCATATCTCAAAATTGGAAATTTATGTGCATGTAAAGTGCCCTTAAAGTCATTCTCATGAGAAAATGATCACAGCCATTTTGTTTATAATGTTAAACAGTAGGCCTACCTAAATACAAAATTTAATCTGAATTGGTTGAGCGGATTTTGAGAAAATTGGTTAAAAAAATGGCCCTTCATTAAACTACCCTTAATTTTAAGGTATTAAATTTTTATTATTATTATATTATTATAGCACCGCGTCTTACTACCCGTTCGGGTTATACCAATTACGCTAATGTATAATGTTAGGGTGATTGTGAGATGAAATGGAGTTCCTACAGTTTAACGTGGAATCCGAACCACAGGTGGAGGCCTGGTATTCCCACATTCACAAGATGTCTTGTCAGAGGTGAAGGAAGGTTAAGACGTTATTCTTAAAAACAATATTTTTATTAGCTGGTGCATATAAACTCATTGACCTCAACTTGTAATTATTTATTTTGCTGCTTCATACACAACTCTTATAGAAATGAGTTCATTTCATTCATAACAGGTACTAATGTCATGAGCTAGCTGAATTTAACATTGTGGTACCTAATCATAATATTTATGAAAGTTTACTAAAAACATTTGATGTTGATTTCAAAACAAACCGACACTGTATTGTATTTTGTGTCTCTTTGCTTACAAGTGTGGCACAAGCAATGGGCACTAAATGTTTACACTTGTACGGGTTGACTCGTAAGAATCTTACACTTTGGAACTAATGTTAACCAGCCTAGAAGGCTTTAATACATTCTTTATTTAGATCTCTTTTCCAAAATAATCTTGATAATTTTTTCTTGGGGTGTTGGCAACACTACATATCAGTTGTGAAAACCATTATTATTCAAGAATCGATAGAAACAAAACAATACCAACAATCAAACTTAGTTTAAGTAATTTTATTTGTGCCATTACGTTCCCAGTGTTATTGGTCTTTATACAAAATAAAGAAGTTACTAGAAAACAAAACTTCTTAAAGATTTTTGCTTATATAATCATTCCAAAAATTGTGGTGATGGGAGATAACATGTGTTTTGGATTTAATAATCTACCAAGGGAGCCTTCAGCTCAAAAAGGTTGGGAATCACTGCGCTAGAAACTCGTTTACCCTTAATTTAATGAGACAAGATTAATTCGGCATAATATGCAATTTTGGGAATTTTTCCACTATTATGGCTGTAATAAATTGTACAGTATGATAATATAATACATGACTTTTTGTATCATAACATATTTTATTTATTTGAAGTATGACACAACATACAGCCTTCCGTCCATTAATTCATCACTACAAAAGGGGAAAACAACATTTCACTAATGGTAATATTTCCTCCAAGCCATAAATTGAACCTGGGGCCCTCAGATAAAGACACACTATTGAGCTCGTTAAGGTGTTAGACAATTTTTTGTAGCAAAGTCGGAATAATTTTTTATTGCATTTATTGACTGATGATATGATTATCATTCTACCTTTACAGTTGATAAGTGCAGTTTTTAGTTGGATGTATGTGTTGGATAAACAGGAATTTCAAATAGTCACATTTGATTTACCATATGTTTAGTCGGAGCTTGTTAAATTTCTTGAAATTCACCTTTATCTTGTTTTACGATATATTTGATAATGCTTCACACCTAATTATTGAGCACACAGGCTAGGTAGAGGCGTTAATGTATTGGTCCTTTTCGTGCACGAGATGATTTTGTCCGGTCTAGATCATTCTTTAATCTAGTGTTGATTGATTGTTTTTTTAAGTCTAATACTGATTGTATAGTCAGTGTGTTAAACTGTGATTGTCTTTATTGATTTCAGTTACGTCAAAGTCAAGCTTATTGCACTGAAAATGAATGTGTTGACTGTAAGTGTACCATTGTTTTGTTAATAATATTAAATATGGTAAAAACCGATGGTCGCATGACTTAAGGCGTTATTCCAGCCATAGACGGGACTAACTGATGACGGGGAGACCAGAGTTTAAATTCTGGTCGGGTTTACTGAGGGCGTATTTATCCTTGATGATTTTCCACTCTCTCTTCCCAGACAAATGTGGGTACACTTCATCTAAATTAAACCTTCCCTATCTCCAACCCATTAGCATAACTAGTAGATAGGCATATAAGTCAAACGGATACTAAATGTGGTGCTAAAAATACATCAGTAAAGGTTTCTCAAGGTTCAAATTTCAACCGGGCTTACTGATGTGTTTTTCTGCTCTCACTTCACAACAGTATGGGTATATTTACTCTACATTCCACCTTCTCCGACCCTACCCCATTATTGTAAATAGGGTTTGTGGTTAATAAGGCGAGGTGCCCATGCATGCGCAGCTGCGCGCGCACTCAATAAAAAGGTAACTATTCTGTCAACACAGTTTTAAATTATTGACATTTCTTGTGAAAGATTTTATTATTTACAGTACCACTGAAGTTATTATGTTCGGAGTTAAAACAAAACTTCACTCCGAATTAAATAGCAAAGCTATTAATATATATTACTGTTATTTATATATATATATATATATATTCCTTAAATTGAAAAATGATGGACACAGGAATTGAACCCAGGACCTTTGGATTAATATACCAACGTTCTAACCACTGAGCTATTCAGGAGTTGTCCTCTGTTCAAGGTCATTCTTCACTCATATTTTAAGGCAGAGTCTGTGATGGACCTGGGAAAATTGTCAGCAACAATTGAGTGATAAATTAAAATCACGAGCTCAGAGGTCAGCCTTAACGGTCTACACACGACCGGTCAACTGCCGTTTTAAGTTTCAGACAGTGATTGTGACATTACATGCGATTGTGGGCAATACTAAGGTTCTATCCTTTGGGTATAAGGGGGGGGGCGGGTTCAACCCCTCCAAGTTGATAAAAAATAAATTCAAAGAAATACTGCTTTATTTACGGTTGAACAAGGAACTATTTAACTACTCACCACCATTTTGGTGCTTGGGTACATTTTTAAAATATATGTTTATTCTACGTTTATTCAGGCAACAAAGCTGGGTAGACCCATTTCAAGATATTTACAAAGGAAATAGGAAGTATTAGGTTGGTATTAATGAGTGTGAAGAGAATGATGGAAGGGGGTAGGTCTTTGAGATTAGGAAAAGCAAAACCATTCAGCTTGAAACTACAGCGGCTCCAAATAAATTTACACTTTGTAAATGAGCCGGCATATAAAGAGGAGTGATAGGGAGGTATTAGAAAGAGGGATGGGCTTTCATTCACCAACTTCTTGAGAACAGCATACCTGGAGATAAACACAAACTTGATTTTTTTCAGAAAAGTGACAGATGAAAATTATTGGTGAAGAACTTTTCATCTGTGGTCAAAAAATGGTGGGTGGACGCTAAAGGCTTGGTGGAGGCCATGGCGCCCGCAGGCATAGGGTTGGGGACCCCTGGGTTTGAGCATCATTGGCGTATCAAGTCAAAGGTCCCAGATTTGATTCCCATGTTGATGAGTTATTTTTCAATTTAAAGAATATAAAACGTCACTGGTTTGTGTGGGCGTAGTAATCCATTGGATCTACTTGAAATATATGTGTCATAAGCACACGTCTTTTAATCAAATAGTTTGTTGACTTTGTCTCTTTTTAGTGGATTTAATTTAGATAAGGCCCGTTATCATATCTTTATTAAATAATTATTTAAAAGTGAATGTTACAGATAAGTTTAACAAAACATTAGAAATCAGCCAACAAGGATTTCCAGTAATAAATATATTCAGCATGTCCCAAAAATGCAGGGAACTTCGGGACATACAGTAAGTTCCAAAAGTACTTGGGAAACTAAGAAGGCAATATAGTGTGTTACAAAGTACTAAGGAAATTAAGAGACGTACAGTAAGTTACAAAAGTACTTGGGAAACTAAGAAGGCAATATAGTGTGTTACAAAGGTACTAAGGAAATTAAGAGACATTAGTAAGTTCCAAAAGTACTTGGGAAACTAAGAAGGCAATATAGTGTGTTACAAAGGTACTAAGGAAATTAAGAGACATATAGTAAGTTTCAAAAGTACTTGGAAACTAAGAAGGCAATATAGTGTGTTACAAAGGTACTAAGGAAATTAAGGACATACAGTAAGTTCAAAAGTACTTGGGAAAATAAGGCGCAATATAGTGTGTTACAAAGGTACTAAGGAAATTAAGAGACGTACAGTAAGTTACAAAAGTACTTGGGAAATAAGGCGGCAATATAGTGTGTTACAAAGGTACTAAGGAAATTAAGAGACGTACAGTAAGTTACAAAAGTACTTGGAAACTAAGGCGGCAATATAGTGTGTTACAAAGGTACTCAGGAAATTAAGAGACATACAGTAAGTTACAAAAGTACTTGGGAAACTAAGGCGGCAATATAGTGTGTTACAAAGGTACTCAGGAAATTAAGAGACATACAGTAAGTTCCAAAAGTACTTGGGAAACTAAGAAGGCAATATATGTGTGTTACAAAGGTACTAAGGAAATTAAGAGACATCCAGTAAGTTACAAAAGTATCAGGGAAATTAAAACACACATGGTATGAAGAGATCAAGACATCAACGTTATATTTGTTTGCTTTCCTAAGTTACACAATATTTAAAACATTTTTATGTGACCAACTTCTAGTTCCTCCTCTTTTAGAAGTTAGTGTGGTATTTATATTTTTGGTCACCCCTTGCTATAAATCTCTACAACTATCACAGTGGAGTATTGACGGTAATAAAGTAAAGTATCTGTGGCCAGCTCGAGCGGTCTGTTCTGAAATTTGGGCATGTGGCTATCTCAGCTAGTCTGGGGTGAGGCAATAGCAGGCACTATAGTGGTGCAATGCCTCCTTTCCGAGCTACAATACCTAAACTGATTGATTGTTTTATCAATTTTATTAAATAATAAATAGTAACATCACCTTTGGGTATTTTCTTGTTTCTAAAAGAAAGATATCATCCAATTTTAAAATACCCAAGAAAGATATTATAAGCTATAATACTACTTCTAGGAATGAATTAAAAGGAATTGATTGAAATAATCACATCAAAAGGTTATTCTAAACTCCTTTAGTACGCTGGTGTCTTACCACACCCTCCAAAATTCCCTAGATGACCTATAAAGCTGAAACCGCACATTTGTAATGTGGACCACGGGACAGAACCTAAAAAACAAATGTTTTGTTTTTTACATATTTTTCGTATTATTGAACATTGCCTAAAGACTTTCACGAGTTAAAAGAATTAGTTGAGAGTTTTGTATTTTTCATCTTTTACATTCATCCATTACTGTTTCCTACCAGTGGCCCGGGACAGTTTTTTATTCAAGTCGTATATTTTCCACTACCGGCTTGCTAGGCCTATTGTAGATTCATTTGCCTTATAATCTAATGTAAGATTAGTCCCCGGCCGTTAATTCATCATTGTGAAAGGTTAAACCCACATTTCACCAATAATAAATTTGTTGGCCATGCCAGGAATCGAACCCTTAGCTCAGTAGACAGACATGCTACTGACTAAGCTAAGGTGCCGGACTATAATTTAATTAGTAATGCTTTTTGAATAAAAAGAAAATTACTTTTAAAATATTTTGAAAACAACATTTATAAAACTAAACAAAATGTGTTTTAAACTTTAATTCATAATGCTTTTTTTATAATATTAAATTTGCATTAAGATACTGATTAAATAAACATTTTTTTTTTCACTCCTGTTTACTAACCATTCTTTTATATTCTTGATTCGTATCAATATTGTGTTTGATTAATAATTGGTTTCCAGTACCCGGAAGTTTGCCGGGCTCTCAGAATGAATCCAACGGCTTTATGATGATGGCCATGTGCTGGGTGGCCTTAGCGCTTGCGATTTTTTTCTTACGACCCAACACACTGCGCGCTATTGACGACTCCAAGCCAAGGAACAACGGACCTGTATGTACATTTTTTTCTAGTGAGATTACACAATAAACTAATGGGTGTCCAGTGGCAAATTGGCACGCGCCGACAATCTGTAGACCAAGCACGCCATATCTGTGGCTCTATTACTGGTTTTGTATTGTCCACAGACCCTAAGGGGGGAGGGATGCTAGTGAGCGTGAGTTTAATGAATTAATTTTGCAGTTTTTAAAGCACTAACACTTTTTATTTTGCCAAAATAAATCAAATATTTATTTTATAGAAACATAGAGTTTTGTTTTCTGCACATGCTAATCTCAACAATTCTTGAATATCTGTCATGAGCATGGCGGCATTTGGTGACAAACTTTTTAAATAAACAGAAAAAGTTGTCATTAAATTCCAGGACACGCTTGAGAGATATTCAAGAATTGTTGAGATTAGCATGTGCAGAAAATTAAACTCTTATGTTTCTATGGAAGAAATATTTGATTTGTTTTGGCCAACATATGTTTTTGTTATAAAAACGTCAAAAATACTGCCCTAAACTCACGCTAACTAGCACCCCACCTTAATAATAATTTATCAACATATAATCCAACCATTTCTTTTAACAATCATAGAAACAAAACATTTGGGAGTTTGGCAAGGTTTGAGGAAATGGTCTTGTGAGGTTGATGTATCAAATTTTTAGTTTATTTTTTCACCCGGGATCAATTCTTGAAAGTTTTTAAATCTGAGCACCAAATATTTGCAATGTTTTATAGCACATATCTGTACTAAAATTGTTTTGTTTTCTCACATTAAAAGCTATAAAAAACACAAAGAAATCTTGGCCTACGGGGACATATTTGTTGACCATAACAAAAATGATGATGGCAAAAGATTTAATCTAAAGACCGACATTCCTAACATTGCTGCAAATAATTAAAAATTGTAAATGTCAGAAAAAAAACCCATAGTCTCATAGTTTTTATAGGGGTCAATTTTTGTATACTAATAATGTGGAATTTTTTTTCTGCTTAATAAGATGAAATTATAGATTTTTTATTTATTTATTTATTTTACCCCCTCAGTAGTTTTATGCCTGTAGTTGCTTTCATCTGCCCAAAATACATTTCCTTGCAGTTAATTTTGTTCTGATATTGTGCCTTCTTGGAAGAGGTATAGGTTGAGTAGTAAATATATTTTCGTTCCATGCTAGAAAGAGACAAATAAATAGTATTTTAATTTTTTTCTTTCAAACAATACCTCATCTCACCTTACTCATCTATGTGTAGTAGAGCTTTATGTCTACAGCCCGATTTTCATAGGAAGAGTCTTTATATAAAGTTCAAATATATTTTCTTGTGGTCAACATTAATAACATTTTACTTTAATATTAGTGCTATTTTATAGGTATTGATAGTATTTTTTATAAGTGACAGTTGCACATCACATGACTTAACTAACGTATGAACATGTAAAAGTAGATCTAATAACTTTTCTGTCATATAAGGCTTTTGCTGTGAAAATTGAACTGTTTTTACCTCACCAGCATTGACATTCTCTCATTTAAAAACAAAATATAGTCATTTGAAATTATATTGAAGTATTAAATATTTGAGAAATCAAGAACAAAAATTCCATTCCCACTTTTTTTTTTTAATTTTGAACTAAAAACTTGTGTTAAGAGCATCTAAACAGGATATCTAGATACCTGGGGAAACAGGCAAATAACAAAATTGGTTTCACACATTCACTTCAAATACAAGTTTTCTTTTCAGTTAACTCATCGTGAATCTTACTAAACACAGTTGAGCATACTAATCTTTAAATTCTCAAAAGTCATTATAATGATTTTTATATCCCCTTTCCACCGCCTCTACCGCAAATCTATTGCCAAAGTTGGGGCATGCTTGGGAATTTGATTACTTTATAGAAAGAAGAAACAAAAAATAATATAGCTCACAAAATTTAGATTAGATCATATCATACTACCCACTAGATCATAGTTTTGGGCTAAAATCCTTTAAACCCTTTCATAGAGTGACACAATTTCATAATGTATGTGCGTCTACAATATTATTACATCAAACTGTGATCTTAATAAAAACTGGTTTTAGTGTGTGTGTGTGTGTGCGTGCGTGTGTGCGTGCGTGCATGTGACATGATTCTCAAAGCCGAATTGATTTTTGTTTTTTTTTGTGCTTAAAAAATGTTATGTTATTATTTATTATTATTTTTGCTCTAAAATTAGTTGGAAATATGTTTTATTGCACAATTTTTTTGTAACATTTCATTTTATTCTGATGGTCTCTTCCCTGTATACTTCATATCCGTTAATCTTCTTGGAATCCTCTCCCCTTCCATTCTCATCACATGACCATACCATCTCATCCTAGCGTCCTCTACTATCTCATGTACTCAAATCCTCATTACATGCCCATAACATCTCAGTCTTGCTTCCTCTACTATTCATGTACTCAAAATCTCATTACATGCCCATACCACTATCTGCTCCTCTACTATATCATGTACTCCAACATCTCATTACATGACCTACCATCTCAGTCTTGCTTCTCTATATCTATGTACTCCAACATCCTCATTACGTATCCATACCATCTCATCCTTGCTTCCTCTACTATCTCATGTACTCCACATCCTCATTACATGACCATATCATCTCAGCTTGCTTCCTCTACTATTATGTACTCCAACATCCTCATTACATGCCCATACCATCTCATTCTTGCTTCCTCTACTATCTCATGTACTCCAACATCCTCATTACATGCCCATACCATCTCATTCTTGCTTCCTCTACTATCTAATGTACCCCAACTCTAGACCTTACATCTTAACTCCCAATCCTATCTCTTCTGGTGACAGTCAGCATGCTCCTCAAAAACTTCATTCCCACGGCCTCCACTTTTCTCGTTCCTCTTTTATCCAAATTCCAAATTTCTGCTGCATATGTTACTATGGATATGACGTATCCTCTATACAGCACTTTATTACACACCTGTAGAAAACCTTTCTCCGCTGCCCTCGTTTCACTTCATCTTATCTGTTGCCCCCTTTTGCCTCAATCACACTACCAACATACTTTACACTCTTTGTTTCTTTCAACTCTACTTCATCAAGTTCTATCACCTCTTTAGCTACTGTCTAAGCCAGTTTTTTTTTTACTCTGGTATTTGTTTCGAAGCTTCACACACCCACATATGCAGACAACTTAAATCATTTATGAATGTTATAGTAATTAATGCATTATAGTTATTTTAAAGATTAATTTACTATTTTCTATTACTACTCAAGGATGAATGTATTAAAGTAAACCTCTCAAGTCTACCAAATTTTCTTAAGATATGGATTTGAGATTGTAGGTAAAAGGACGATTCTGATTAATAAAATAGTGGATCTTATCCATTTACATTTTATATTATTTAGTTTCTTGGAATAAAGTTGGAAATAACACACTTTTTTTTTTTTTTTTATCAGAGTTGTTAAAGACTTAGTTACTTCACTCTAAAATTTATAGGAAGTGCCTTATCTGATATAAGAATTTCTAGAAATACTTTCATAAGATCATGTGATCTACAGTAGTCAATCACTCTTTACATTTAATCCCAATATCTATAAAATAACACTTTAATATAGTTAAATGTCAAGCCCAAAAAAAAAAGTATTTTATAAAAAGTAGAGTTGGGTCAAATCCACTATTTTATGAATCTGAATCTTGAGAAAAATGATTTACCTCACAGGAATTAGAAATAGAATAGAAAGTAAGATGTGGCTAACTGATGAAAGCAAATGTTTTTAAAAAAGAACATTAATATTTTTAATAATAAAAGATCAAATATGACTCGGTGTATGGATGTTGTTGAAGTGAAGGGAGTGGAGAAAGTTAGTGAGGATGGAGTAAGTTTTTTTTTTAGTTAAATGTACAGTTTCATGCCTACCCTATAAGGAACATCGTAGTTAGGTATGTAGAAATCTTAACTTTTTCTTAGCATCACATTTTACTATTCATTAGGGTTATGTACTAATTGCACTAATGGTTTTAGGAATTAGGAAGGTTATATTTAGGGTAAGTGTCCCCGCATTTCCATGGAGGGAGCGTAGAAAATAATTATGGGGGGGAAAAAAACTCTTTTCACCCAACCAAGATTCAAACCTCGATCTTCCCATCATCGGCAGTCTAGTCCACTGCGAGAGTAGTGTCTTAGACCATGTGGCCACCGAAGCGGGTAAATAGTAACTAAATGTTAAAACGGTTTCTTATAATCCATCCATTATAACATTCATACATTCAGTTAAGTAATAATTACTGGTCTGGAGTCTGGTTGTTGCGTTTGTCCTATAATTATGTTGGTTCTGAATCACCAATAGGCATTATTAGAACATTAAAACAAATTTTGATCAAAAAATTAATTTTTTTTTTAAGAATTTGAGTCAAATCTAATATTTTCCTGAATTTCTAATAGCTTAAAGGATTAATGGGCCCCATCCCTAATAAAAAGCACTTCATATGAAAATTGGACTGAATAAATATCATATTGTAGGCAATAAAACTTAACCGAAACCTTAGTTCAGTCGGTAGCGTGTATCTGTACTAATTTTCAGGGTACACCAGTCCCCTTATTCGGCAGAAGAGGACTGTCGTACACTGAAAATTACCAAAATATGTGTTTTGCTGTGTTTTAATCGTGAGCTTTGAGGCCTACAGTTTTCTGGTAAGTATGTAGGTCTTGCCCTTATATCCTCCTTTCAATGTTTATAATTTTATAAACTCAAATTACATACAGTGATTGATTCACAAATCAATATTGTATAAGTTGGATTCTTTCAGTCACGTCAGTTTTATTTTTGTGCGCAGGGCCCAAGCGGGGCTCCCCCTACACCTCCACCGGCAATAAACTGAACGAGATGACGGTCGACATGTCCCGGCTTTAGACCTGCCATCTTGTCTGGAGTACATCACTGTTGAACAAAACCTCAGACAGTGCTGGACCGTCGACTCGCTCTGAACTACTACCGTTTGAGTGGACGGGTTCCGTTTAACCCCGTCGATACCAACGATACAATCTTGGTTTGTTGGTGTGACCCTTCGAACCGAGGCTTATATCTAATTATTATTTTGTTTATGAAAGCACTTGTTTTTATTTAAAGAATATATATTATATACATATATATTAATCACTTTATTTTAATATTTGATCAGGTGTTAGTAACCATTTTAAGTTTATGCTGTTTAGTTGGTTTTGTTGTAAGGAACTGCTTTTCCTAACTTAATAAATATTTACATTTTATTTCTCAACTCGAGAAAAATTGTTACATATTAAAAAAAATATTTCTATAATCTTTCTAAATCGTTTGAGTGCAAGTAATTGATGGAAATTTCACTTGATTTTACAATTATGTATTTTTACACTATTTTTCTGTGAAATATTTACTAAAAGTCTTATGTATGTAACATAAAAAGCACAAATTTTTTTATCTAAAAAATATCACCAAAGTTTAACAGTATTAATTAAGTCTTAATGTGAATGGGTTGCTCACAATAAGATAGTTTTCACTACAGCTATTCATAAGGTTGGTGAGGTGAACAATTTATCGAGAACCTTACTTTTGCTGTAGTCGTACCCTTCGTTAACCTTGAAAGGGTAAATAATTACTTTTTTCGTCTAACCCATTCCTCTGCGTAAAGGTAACGCAGCTATCTGTGTAGCGCCTCACAGCCATTTTTCTACTTGTTACTCTTGTCCAGACAAATATATTTTCGCTACTCATTTATTTTCTCATCTATTACTTTATTCATGGACATATATATCCTGATTTTGGTTGGAAGAACAGCAGAGAAAATCAAAACATAGTTCTTTGCGGCCAACTCTGATAATATTTTCTTATATTGTGTTATTTGATAGGTATTGATAATATATATCAAAAGTTACATCTGCAGATGACATGACTCTATGTGTGAATATATTAACATTGTTTTAGTAACTTTAGAAACTTACTTTTACTGTTCTTCCTACCAAAATCATAGAATAGCATTGAACTGGTAGCTCCATCTATCAACTTCAATATGAAGTGTTCGGACCGGCTAAAAGTTTAGTGGTTCATTGCAATGAAACATGAAATCACGTCCGCACCAGAATGGGACTTTCGGGCATACACAAACATTGTTCAACACCCTCACCAGGGAAAGGGTTAATGAAATTATAATGTTTTTCAAATTTGGAAAGCTATCCTGACATAATATGTCATTATTGTGACGTTTATATTTTGTTAAAACCAAAGAGGGGTATTTTCAATCTAAAAATATCCCAAAAGTAATGGTGTGAATGTTTGTGATACTCTATACTCAGTCTAGAAACAAATTAATTCAAATGGAAATGCATAGAAAGGCTAGATAATCAAGAGTAAATGCACTAGCAATGTCTAGAGGAAAGTTAGAAAACCACTCTTTGTAAAGTCTGTCAAGATTTAATCTCTTGTATGGCTCACTGTCAGTTTGACGAACCTAGCTGGTATTAAGGTTAAATATTATATTTTATAACCCTATGACATATGTTAACACCTGCACCTGTGGGCATGCAGACAAAGGCGTCAGTCTTGTCTTCTTGGTTTGCGGGTGACGATAAGGTCGAGGTTTGAATCCTGGCTGGGTGTTTAGCCTAAAGAATTTCTCAATTATCCATTGACAAAAATGTGGTTATCCCGTAAAAGGTAGTAAGATGGGAAGCAAAGTAAGAATAATGGGTGTGAACTCGATTTAATTCTTAGCGATACATTTTAGAAGATTTTATTATGTATTTCAATGTCTCATTGGGATGAAAAGTTTATTTAATTAAACTCCAATATATATTTTAAATATTTAAAGTTATTATCGGTCAAAGATGTAGCGTTCGATGGCAGGTTTATCTTCTAGAATATATATTAAACAAGTGTAGGGAAAAAACGGGGAAGTACACTTTTAGCTCAAATTGAGTTAGTGCTGCCATCTGTTAGAAAATCATGAGACCTTTCTAATACACTTTATATTATGGTTAAAGAGGTCTCTGTCATATTTAAATTGAGTTAGTGTTGCCATCTGTTAGAAAATCATGATACCTTTCTAATACACTTTATATTATGGTTAAAAGAGGTCCCTGTCATATTTAAATTAATTTTAAGAAAAGTTGTTGGGGTGGTTTGCTATATAAAAATTGCTGTCCTGGGAAATATGTTTAATGTGATTCCCCCCTCCCACCTTTCCCCTATACTCTTCATTAATATTATATGTTGACATTACAAAATACTATATTACATTGTTACTTCCAAAATCAAAATTTACCTGTAAATACATATCTTTTAAAAGTATATCCTTTGTATGAGTAAATTGAAAATAGTTGTTTTGTCAAACATCCATTCCCTTTTCAAGAATTATTTTTCAAGTAACATGCGCATACTATTTTATTTAATCAAGAGGACAATTTAAAATAAAATATTTTTTCAATTATCACAATTTTTGTAAATCTCTCTTTATTTTCATGCTAACTAAATGGAAAATTTAATAAATATAACATAAATAGTGAAGGTGTACTGATTCAGTAAAACCGATTACCATTTGGGAAATTAGTGGTGCATTATTAATTTATTTTCACTGATTAGTCCCGATTACCAATTATTTATTTATTCACAGCTATGATATAAACTGTGAAATCAGCTTGTAAATATTATAATAGTTTGTAATACATAGAGAATTTTATATCTATATCAAACATTTTATACCTAAGTTGTGAAATTGGTCTTGTGGAAGGGAGAAAAATTGTATACCTTTGATATTTATATTCATTAATTAACATTTAATATTACTTTTGACTCTTGTCTATCATTAATATTCTGCTGTGTTAATAAGTATGAATATTTTAAAAAGAAAAATCTCTTAATTGGCATGATAATCAGTGATTAAAATTTATTTTCGATGCGTTAAGAATCGCTCGATTAAGATTAATAGTTATCCACATCAGTACACCTTTAATATATGCTTAGGAATCTTTTGTTATAAAATCATCCAAGGGATTTTTTTTAGAATTTCAAGTTTAATCATACTAAGATAATTAAACTTCTATTTTATTTTTAGTTTACTATACAATTATCAACATTGGTAAACTAAATATTTGATATTAGGTCTTTGTGAGCAATCCTATTTTTAACATTTGAACCATAACAGTTAAAAAACTTTATTAATAAACTTCTTAATTCCTTTATCATCATATGATTTGTTTTATAGTTGCATTATGTGTGTGAATAATTTTTTAATATATTTTTATTAATCACAAGTTTTTTGATCCCTAATTATATAGCCTATTACACTATTAATTGGCAATATATTCCATGTTAATGTTGCAATAGTGTCAGTATAGTTTTTATTTTCGTGTTTTGATTTGTAAGTCTTGTATAAATCACAATTTATCAACTACCTTTATCTTATCAAGAATTATTTATATATATATATACACACACACATTTCTTGATAAGATAAAGGTTAATAAATTGTGATTCATACAAGACTCACAAATAAAACATGAAAATAAAAAAACACACACGCAGTATAGCTTCAAAAACTTAAGCTTTTCATTGGTTATTTGTTCGCTTCAACATCAATTCGAGTAAAATTCCTTATTTGACAATTACGAAGATTCACCAAACAAAATTTTAAAAATACAAATAATTATGTTGTTTATTTTCTGCTGTTATTTCCATCACAAATTAATGTTTGCGTTAAAAAAATCCAAACTAATTAAATTACATTTAGTAATAAGATAATTTAATTTATAACTTTAATACAAAATACATTATATTTGAAATATAGTATTTTTTTATCAAACATTAACATTTTTTTTTTAGAATATTTGACTTTGCTATGAATTAAAAAAATTGACTTCAATAATTTTTAATTTATTTTTTCAAAAGAGCAAGCCAATAAAAAACAGAACTTAATTTCTGTAACTAATGTTATGTATTAATTTTTTTTTTTAGTGTAGGCAACACTTTCTTATGTGATCTTATTTACATCACCCTTATCAAACATATTGGAGTTATTTGATGTATATATTTAATTAAATATTAAATTATTTGACTTAATGTTTTCAAGTTTTCTGCTATGTTATAGAATAGATTGTGCTCTTTATCCTCATTCATATGCTCTTGGGTGACCTGGTGGTCTAGGGGTAAGGTGTCAGACTTCTGTGCTGGCGGCCGGGGTTCAATCCTCGGTCCCCGGCACAGATTTATCTGATTACCAAACCCTTCCTTCACCTCTGACAAGACATCTTGTGAATGTGGGGAATGCCAGGCCACCACCGTGGTTCGGATTCCACGTTAAACTGTAGGTCCTTCATTTCATCTCACACTCACCCTACCATTACACATTAGCGTAAGTGCGTATAACCCGAATGGGTAGTAAGACGCGGTGCTAATAATAACATATGCTCTTATCTTATCCAAAGTTTTTTAGGTGCAGTTGCAGAGAGTAATGACAGATCCAGAAGATTAAACTTTAAATTACAGCCAATACTATTTCTAGCCTATGGTCAGTTTTTTATTCAAATAATATATTTTCCACTACAGGCTTGTTAGGCTTGTTGTAGCTTCATATACCTTATAATCTAAGTAAACCCATATTTCACCAATGATTATTAATTTTTCGACCATGCAGGGAATCGAATCCGGGCCCCTTAGCTTAGTAGGCAGACACACTAACGACTGAGCTAAGGTGTTGGATAGATGATTAAACTAGTTGATATAATAGTTGGTCATAAGATTTATCTAACATGTCGACAGAAATGATTGGTCAAAACTATATAACACTCTGGAAGAAGTACCTGGTGTTGCCTGGGGTAACCACAGATTTCATTGTATGGTTACCATAGGTAATGCTTAGAGCAGACAAGAGAAATAAATCTCTTCATTTTATTTCTTCTGGCCAGGCTTTTAATTTAAAAAAAATCTAATCAAAAATTTAAAATTTCGGCTTCCAGTTGCACATGTTTGTGCACAGAAGCTGTAATTGTAAAATTTCTACCATCTGTGTACAATATATATCAAGCAATCAGGGCTGCCACCCGTCTGGAAAACGGGGAAATGTCAGGGAATTTTGTTTGAGCTGGAAAAATCGGGGAAATGTCAGGGAATTTCTCAAATTTTCTAAAAATTACTGGAATAAAAAAAACTTTCAAAATTTGTCTTGATAAACTATGTTGCTAACAACCTATTTTTACATTAATATTTTTCTGCTTATTAATTAATTAAAATTGCGATCTTAATTTGTGAACTTCACAATGAAGGCTATTGCTCTATTGTGGAATTACATAATCCAAAAATTTCTGCCCATGTGTAAACATCACCATATGTGCCATGTTCACCATTCCAGTTGTGAGAAAGCATCTGCACAGCCCTTGATATCACTCAAAATATGCATGCAGGTATTTGATACTTTGTATTCTTAATTCTGAAATGGTGACAAAACAGCTCCTTATCATTTGTAATGTTATTTTAAACAATGTTTTGATTAATTATTATGTTATGACGTTATAGTAAAATTGTTTATTTAACACGTTAAAAGCATTGAAAATTTGCTTTTTCAGTTTAGCAACCCTTTGCGCATGCTCAAAAATACAGATTTATTTTAGTGTTTTTCGATTCTAAAATTACAACTAGGTCATTCCATATGAATTCACCCAAAGGTGGTTGTATGACAATTTTTTAAAGTATTAATATTTCTCCAAATATTCCAGTGGTTAAAAAACATTTGTATTTTAAATTTACTCCTACCATTTTTTCTGGTTACGACCACCACTCCAATATGACCAATGCTGAATTTGACATATTTTTAGGTTTACAAAAATTAAAATATCTTGGGAACTAAAACCTCTAGAAACTTGGGACAGGAACCATTATTCTGCTCTTAAAGAGGGCTACATTTCATCTCATTGTAAGGATTGTCTAAATGTAACCTAAACGGCTGAAATTTAGCTTGAAAGTGGTAGTAAATTTTTTTTAAACACAGTTTCAAGGCTTTTTAAAGAGCATGAAGGAGATGATGCAAGATCTTCAAAATTTCACCATTTTTTAATCTATAGCCAATATCTAATTCTGTGAAATTTCAACTTTGAAATTTCTCCCTATTATTTTATTTTAAACATGGTCGCTCACTCAAATTTTCAAATATTTAGGCCTCAATATCTCAGGTGGGGGAACAGAAAAAAATCAAAAACTATGAGGGGGATAAAATATTGTATGATAGCTACTTGTGATAAGAATTTGGAGTTTTGGACTTGTTAGGTTTTATTTCTGTGCAGTGATTAACAAGACCCAAAATTCATAAACGTGAATTGTGGCTCAACCTTATATTTGACAGCCTTTATTGAGAGTAAGTATTGTAAACCTGTGATATTCCATTTTAAAGTTTATCAGTGATCTGGTTACTGCTTCCTGTAGGTGTTGTAGGCTCCTTACCCGCCTCGGTGGCATAGTTAGCTAATGCACTAGTTTTGTGTTGATCTAGACTGCCCAGTATGGGGAAATAAAGGTTAGAATCTGTCGTGTGAACTGAGGGAGGTGGTTTCCTAAATATTTTCCCCTTTCCCATTCCTAACCCATTAGCATAATTAGTACTTAAGCATATAACCTGAATGGGCAGCAAGACATGGAATTCATGATGCTGCAGTTGATTTCTGGAAATAGGTTCTTGGAGCTGCGAGGCTTGAAGAATTTCACATACAGGTCTTCATTTCTACAACTGATATTTTCAATTACAGCAAGCCACCACTGTTCATTATAAATACAAGCTAAGTAATCACCACATTTTAAGAATGGTTTAAACCAGAATGTGTTGTTGCTATTTGGAGATCTTCATGTTCATAAGATGCAGATGTTCAGTAACATCTTACTGTAGATTTTCTGTGAGGTAAAAATCTATGCTTTTCTCTTGTTTGAGGTGCTGATTTGCATTTTTTAAATTTATATTTCAACACTTTATTATTATTATTATTTTTACTTCTTCTGTTGAAACAAAAATGTAAGCTATGCCTTTTGATGTTTTCCACAGCAAAATGGTACAAATCCTTTAGGGTGAGGATCTGTCTTGTATAGGCTTTTCGCAAGCCTGATTTTGTGGCTTCTCTTTTCTTCGTAGTACCTTCTGCCCCATCACAGGCATTCTTACCACTGTGTTGCCTGTGTATCATAAGTGACCACCTAAAACACAACGGCACTTAATACGTTTTAGAAATACCTCACAAGTCACCTCATAGACGCTCTTCCATCGGTCAAGATAGTTTTTTATTCTGGTGATGGAGCTGCAAGTCAATATAAGAACAGAAAGAACTTCATAGATGTGTTCCATCACAAGTCTGATTTTGACCCGGACGATGAGTGGCATTTCTTTGCTTCGGTTCATGGTCAAGTCAGATGGATATATTAACAGTTCATTAAATTCATTCCAGCAAACAATTTAAAAGTTTACTTAAAGGAATTAATTGTTTTGGTTGAGTAATAATTTAACCGAGAAACGTAGATATTGAATGTAAGAGACTTGGAAAGTGAGGATATAAACCTGATCACCCTTATTTTATGCAAACATGTGTTAGCGGAGATGTCTGATAGCTTACCTCTTGAATAACAAGTTTTTATAGCCAGCCAAGACCTTGAGTATAGTAAAATCAATGATTTAAAAAAAATATTGTATAACTATATTTAAAATATTTCATAGAGATTTAAATATTGAATCTATTCCATCTAAATATATTAAGGCTATCATGTTTTTGCCCCGAACCCCTCAATTGGAGGCCATGGGAATGGAGTTTGTAAGGAGCATGTTAGCTGTCGCAAGGAAAACAGGATTAGGAATGAAGTTATCCAGGAAAGAGTAGGGCTACAGGGAGTAATAAGAATAAGATTATATGGACAGCAATAGTTTGAGAGGGGCATATGGTAACATGTAATGAGGATATTGGAGTACATGAGATAGTAGAGGAAGCAAGACTGAGATGGTATGGACATGCAATGAGGATGTTGGAGTACATGAGATAGTAGAGGAAGCAAGACTGAGATAGTATGGACATGTAATGAGGATGTTGGAGTACATGAGATAGTAGAGGAAGCAAGACTGAGATGGTATGGGCATGTAATAGAGGTTGAGTTGGAATTAGAGGAAGCAATAGATGATTGTCATGTGAGAGATGTAGTATGAGTTGAGAGCAAGACTGAGATGGTATCTTATGGGTTTTACATAGTGAGAGAACTGATGGTATGTGTCATGGAGTGAGTACATGAGATAGTAGAGGAACCAAAGCTACTAATTTATGGAATGGTCATGTATTGAGAATAGAAAAAGAGAGAATGATAGAGATGGACGTAGGAAAAAAAGAGCATGAAAGAAAAAGGTGGAGCAGATAAAAGAAAGTGAGTATGTAAGAGAAGAATGTAAGTGATTAAATGAGGAAGGATAGATTAGATGGAGGAAATTTACTAAACCTACCCGGCCATAAGCTGGATACAGTTATTATTTATTTCCACGTCTTACTACCCGTTCGGGTTATACGCACTTATGCTAATGTGTAATGGTAGGGTGATTGTGGGATGAAATGGAGGACCTAAGTTTAACTTGGAATCCGAACCACGGTGGAGGCCTTGGCATTTCACACATTCACAAGATGTCTTGTCAGAGGTGAAGGAAGGGTTTGGTAATCAGATAAATCTGTGCCGGGACCGAGGATTGAACCCCGGCCGCCAGCACAGAAGTCTTGACACATTTACCCCTAGACCACCAGGTCACCTGGATACAGTTGATGTTATATTTAAAATTTGTACATCTTGTCCACTATTGATTTAAAATATAAACAATCGTCACAAATCTCGGCTTCCTGTTGAGGTGATGCACTGAGTGGACGTGTCTAGTCTTGCTCCCGTGTTTTGTTTTGAAAAAAAAAAAAGTAAAAGTGCATATAAAAAAAAATATTTCTAAAACAACTTTGTATATAAGAAGTGGTGACAAGAGAAAACCAACTCGGTCCGAGTTTGAAACATGCAGGAGGCACAGCAGTGTTTCGCGGTTTCTGGAGCAGTCGGGGGATGGCGATAGGTGAGGAAAATCGGTGATTTAATTTGATGGAAGCTGTCAAGGTATTGAGAAAATAGTTTGGATTATTTTATCAGGTCAGCTAAATGAGGGTCATCATGGTCACTTCCCGGGGCAAATAAAAGAAAAAGGGCCGCGAAGCGAGTATTTACTAGAGTGTCTTGAGGAAGCAATACTACTCTGTGTCTCGAGTAAATGTTGCCATCTGACGCGAGTATGGACTGGGTTGTGAAATCACAACCTGCTATTTTGTCACTGCTACTCGTGACGTCACATTAATAACCTGTTACTGACAGACGAAAGGATCTGTGCCATTTTGTCACTGATCCACGGATCAAACACACGCTATAACAGGTCCGGAGTAAACTTGTTCCTCGCTTCTCTGTCACAGGCAGCGCTGCAACAGGTCCGGAGCAACCTTACTGATCTATTATATAGGCCTAGCTTATTTAAGTAAGGGTCAGCAATCTACTGACTGACTGGTTTTATCTAGCCCACAAAATATTTATCAAACAAACAATTTGTTCACAAAATTGATTTAATAGATGATTACTAATTGGGAAATATAAAAATTGAACTTTTTCTGCTCTACTTTTTTTCAAATTATCCAATTGTTTTTTTTTAAGTCCATAAAGCTCGTGATATCAAAAAGGTTGCCAGCCTCTGGTCACTGGCTTCACTCTCTCACTATAATGACTACCGATGACAGGGAGATTGAGGTTCAATTCCGTTTAAGTGCACTGACGGGGATTTTTCCTAAAGGTTTTCAGCTCTCATTCCAAACAAATGTGGGTGCACTTCCTCTAGAATCAACCATCTTCATCCTTAACACATTGGCGTGATTAGCATAAATGCATATAACACCAACGTTCGATAGATGCAGTGCTAAAAAAAACTAGGCTGGTCGCAGGTACGAATATGGTAACTGTGACAAAAAGGAGCAGCTAAAAAGAACAGGTCTAGAGGTGGAGCAGTAACAGATTGCTCCTGCTCCACTAAAGGCGCAGTTTTTCCCATCCCTAATTTCTAGTACAAGCAAGTGTCGTGTGATATTAGCTTTAGTCGAAGCAGATAAAATAAATCTTAGATAAGGGTTGCGATCATCTTTTAAAACCTTTCGATCTCAGATGGCAGAAGTAAAATTGTTTTTTGATAATCTCATACCGTCACTGGTAATTCAGTTTTAACACAAGAATAGCGAGTTAAGCAATGTAACCACAGAAGTGGGCTATTAATATTTAATTAACTAATTTAAAACTCATTTTAACCAAATGATGCTTTTTATAACTAAACTGAAGTCTACAATTTGCTTTAGGTCCTTAAATTATTTGTTTATATTTTCAATAGGTTAAACCGTATGGCGTTCACAAATATATTGTCTGGTAAGAAAAAAAAGTTGTGTTTGAAAATACAGATGTTAAAATAAATAATTATGAATTTTTTTACAACCAAATGTCTCTAAAACTTTAATTAGTTTGATTTTTGGAATTTTATATATTAACATTTTTAAGGGAGATGCAAAACATAATTTCGGAGACATGGCATAGGTGGGAAGATATTAAAGCTGTGCAAGGGCTAGTAGTGACAAACCTTTTTTTGAGAGACTGCAGCACTTTCGTTTTGGTCCAAATTGGAACGGCCCAGCTAAAGAGAGAAGGAGAAAGAAGTAAACACTATCTCTCTCACACATGACTTGAACTAACTACATCGCTATATTCAAGCTGTGAGTGAATTTGTATAAAAAATAGATGTTGGTGGGTGGGTGGTGCACTGGTGTCGACTCCATGGGGCTGGGGTGGCTGAGTCCCCCAATGTTTTCGGCGAGGGGCAGAGCCCCCCACCCAATATTTTATTACATCTAAACTTAGCAGTACTTAATGCACATCACGCTGTGCTGGACAACTTGGATCTTAGACCACAAGTAAATGAGTTCATCAAAAGCAACCCAGTGCTTAGAACAACTTTGGCCTTATTCTGAACTCATTTTGATAGACTTTTGTTGAGTATTTCTTTGACATTTTCTTTGATTATTTAAATAGAAAGATTTAAATTTTCTTGCTTATTTTATTTCAATATATTATTCAATAAAACTGTTAAGATACTCTGTGAATATTATAAATACACCCATCTCCTACATCCGAGAATAGAAAGCTTGTTTTGCAGTAGGATACACCCATGCACAGCTTTGTTGTATCAAGGTGTTTAAACTAATAAATTTGAATTGATAAAAAAATAGGTCATAGATAGACCCAGAAGGAATTTATACTTTCGTTCTAAATTGTCGTATTTCCTACTAAAAAATTTAATATATAATACGATTATGGTACAATTAGTCTTCCAGATAGGGATTCTTAGCAAAATTAGGGTATAGTAGATACCGTACATCCTACAAGCCTATAAACTAAATGATCGTTTGAACGCAAGTCTTTAACATAAAGTATGCCATTAAAACCATTATTGTAAGAAAGTTTTCAGCTAACTTGTTTATTTATAGTTATCAAACTTTCGCATAACATGGTTTCTGAAAACAATACACAAGATGATTCAACTGAGATTTTAACAGTTAATTTAATAAAGAAAATATATAGTGTTGAAACGTTTATAAGAAAACTATTTGTTTAATATTACAGCTTCTAATTAGGTATGTATCGCAAGGGGCCTCCACAGCTCTAAACCCTGCCATGAAGGTTAGTGAACGTTTTAAAAACTACCATATTCATGTGTGTGTTTTTTAAAGGTACGAAATAAAAAATCGATAATATAATAGAGTTTTAGAGTATTTTACCCTCAGATTAAATTTAAAAGTGCCTAAGGCTTTATTTTGGGAGTGACTATAATTTCCGTCATTTTATACCCACCCAACTTGTTGCAAACGAATGAAAAATTTACAAACTAATCAAAAAAACAAAATTGTTTCACAGGGTTAACTCAATAGAATAAATGCGTTTCCTTTTGTTTTCATATTTTGTACAATGGCGTGTTTCAAACGCCTTGCTCAAAGTCTTTGATTCATTGTTGGCATTTTAGTTTGGACAGATTTAAAACTCGGTCGCAAGTCAGTAACCAGCATTCAGTAAACACACCAACTCGTATTACGATAGAAATATTAAAAAACTCTCTTTCTGTGGTAACTGACTGCAGGATGGGAGGTCATATCTTATGATTTCACTCGCGAGTTTTCTCACATGTTCTAAGACTAGTGGCCCACAATCCATTGAGGAATGTCAGGATTGAATCAAAAGGGTTCCAGCCTAGAATCAAACACTATATTTATCATAAAATATAAATAATACAATTTAAACTCTTAAAACATGTACTAATAATTATCTACCTAATGTGGCGATGGCGAATAATATTCTACCTGTTTTTGTAAATAGTATTTATATCCCATTAATTCCATGATAATTTATTGAAAGTATTAAATTGTTTAAAAATTAAAAACAGCAACAACGTAATTATCGATTCAAAAAACACATTCAAGATAAATCAGTAATTATTTCCGATTAAGATAGACGTAGAATATTTATGATTTAGTTAGTTTAATTTTTTACAGTACCATTTTGTTGGTTCATACATGCGCTTAATTTACGATATCCTTAAAAGTGAATATGGCGGTCATTAATTTAATGCAAATATGAATAGGCAAATTATTACTAGATCTATAAATTGTTGTTGAAGGAGTAGTTTTCTGGAAGGCTAATAACAATCTGAAAGGTTTTTTTTTGTGTGTGCTATTTCCAATTCACATTTCCTTCCTTTCCTCTCTAGAATATTTTTGTTTTATATTGTGTTATACTGCCACCTATTACTCCATTTTGTTCCTTCCAAATAATATTTTTATCACAGTATAGGTACCTCAGGGAAAGGTATTTGTATTCATCATCTATGATATTTGTCTTCATTGAAAATAATATTTTTGGCTTTGATGGTGTAAACCCCTTCAAAACGGGGCCAACAAATGTCTTGTAAAGGCACCATTCTATCAGAATTTCAAGTTAGCGGGCAAATTGAAGATACAAGAAACGTGTCAAATGAAATTTTGTTGACAAACACAAGAAAAGACGCCGAAACTTCGACTGCGACAGTAGTTTTTGATCACGATGTCTCTGAAACTTCTAGCAATGGCGAAATGGTCTCAACAAATATATTGGATCTACCGGTTAATTTCATTTTCTCAAGTTCGTGTGAGCTAGCACAAAATGATCAAGAACTAGGAGTTATTGGTGTTGAGGAATGGCTTAAACAAAAAACAGATTCTGTATCTAACGTTGACTTGGACAATGTTATTAAAACAGAAGTTATTGACACACAATATTTCTCTGAAAATCTTGATCATAACTTTTTATCCAATAAAACTAGTGATGTTGTGGATATATGTATTGGCACAAACTCTTGTGATATTAAACCAGATTTGCATAATTCGCCGAACCAAACCGATGATTCGAGCAGCAATGTTTTAAACAATATAACTCAATTTATACAACACAAGGATGAAAAAACTCATAACCTCAAAATGGAACATTTTCCTGAAAATCTTGCTCATAACTATTTAGCCAATAAAGGCAATGATGTGGTTATGTTAGTTAAAGAGTCCTGTGATCATGAAGCAGAATTACACAGTTCATCAAAAGGCCATAACACAGCACTACTCTCAATAATTGTAATGATCCCATGTTAAGTGAGCATGATAAAAATGCATTTTTGCATAAAGACATTTTGTTAGAAAACGGGGAAGTAGCAACCATAAGTGTAAAAATTCAACATCCTACACAAACAGATCCCTCTACTTCTAACGATACAAGATATCCGCATATGAAAGTTTCTGATTCTATTAAAAATTATTACATCAAAGGTAACATGATAACTAATAGACCTAATGTTGACGTTCAAACATCTGACACAGTTGCGGACATTGTCGAGGCTAAAACAATGGACCATTTTTACACCAGAGGAAACTTTGATTGTGAAAAAGAACTGGACTACTCAGATTTCAGTCTCTTATCATATCAATCTGAACCATCCAATGATGTGGGTTGTACCAACCTACTACCCCAGATGGATTTCAATAAGAAATTCTTGGATGTATTGTCTAAAGATAATGTTGTGTTATGTGCGGAAACCTATAATATTGTACCTCCGCTCGGTGGTCCAGTCCCGTCGAGTGTTGAGGATACACTAGCCACGAAAAAAAATAATCCAACTAAAGATAATCAATTTATAAAAACAGTTTCTTCTTCAATCACACATAAAAATAAAGAAATTGTTCCAAACTCGCGTACTATACTAAATAGTTCTCAGAAACTACTATCATCTAGTCAGACTAATTCCTCATCAATAAGTAGGTCTGATGTTTCAAAAAGAATGATAAAATATCAAAGTTCCACACCACAGAAAGTTCAAAAAACAATGGGAGAGGCGTTGAAAGAGAAGAACAGTTCACCGAAAGGGATGGCTTTTATTGCAATTTCTACGACAAATCCAAGAATACCACAGAAATTGTCATTAACACGCCACGAGGGGAGCAAGTGCTCAAAGGCAAGACGACTGACTTAATGAAGGCAACTTCTAATTTGTGGGTAAAGTTGGAGAAAATAAGTAACAAATCGAGTCAGACGCTGACCATCAGTAGCGTTGAAAGTCCGAAGGGTGAGCCAAATACTTCTCGCAAAAGGAAACTTAAAAAAGGTAAGTTGATTTATATTTTCAACTCTACACGAAAATTGTCATAAAAGTAAACATATGTATTTTTTCTCTCATTTTTAAGCCCACAGTAAGTTCATGACTTGCTTTGAGTGGCCGCATGCTCTAAGGCTAAGATTAAGGTGACCATTTTCTCATAACACAAATAAGGGACACTGTCTTGTCAAAGGTTGACTCCTCAGTCTCTCCATTAATTATTATTATTACTTTTATTAAGTTATTACAATAACTATTGCCGGTGGTTTGTTAATCGAGATAATGGGGCAGACTGACTACCTAACCTGACACATGAAACTCAGTAAACAGTGATTCGATTGATGTAACTGGGTCAAATTTGACTCTAGTGAAAGGTACTAAATGTGTTGATAAATGATGTGTTTTACTAATAAAATTTGAGAAAGCAGAAGCCTAAACTACCTATTTAAAATTATTTAATATTGGCAGCTGCCAAGAGGGTCTCCATGTCGTCACCAGCGGACAACGCGGAAGGGGAAAACAATGAAGACTCTCCAGGTAAAGAGTAATTTTAAAAGTGACATTGTTTTAGAGTTTATTTATTTTATACTTTTTCTTCTTTGTAAATGCAAATCTTTTACTCTTAAAATTAGGATGTATTAGCGTCAGTAGAGGCGGAACTAGAGGGACCAGCTGGGGTGTATTTCCTCCCCCCCCCCCCCCCCCCATATACTTGATGGCCTAGCTCATCATCACCAACCCTCAGAAGGCGGGCACCAACTGGGCGACCCTGTTCCAAGCCTGTTGGTAGGAATAAGACTGCACGGTAGGCCAAGAAATAGATGGGAGGAGCAGATAACAAAAAGTGTGCAGGTGAGAGGAGAAGAATGGAAGCAATTAAAGGAACAAGATTGGAGTAAGGTTAGGGGAAAATAGAGGCATTTTTACTAAACTGACCTGGCCACAGGCTGGAAACAGTTGATGATGATGATGATGATGATGATGATGATGATTAGGTATCATTTCGGAGTTTGAATCCAGTCTGAATTTGTTGGCATGAGTCCAACGCCTTACCACAGTCTGAAGTACGTGTTCCAACTGAGTTAGGGATCCCAGGTTTTATTCCCAGCATGGTCCAAGATTTATTATTTGTAAATTGTCGGATGTGCGACGATATGTTGTGTTTTTCTTAGTATTAGGCTAGTTTGTAAGTTGTGTATTGATATAATCCAGTGTTCGAAAAGTGCACGTAAATTACACAAGTTAACTAACTTTGGTTTTATTAAATGATTTTTTTTTCCATAGCTTCAGGCAAATACTTGTGCACTAACTCGTAACAACTTTCCTCATACTTACGCCATCATATTTGTGATTTTAATTGTTACTATTATTGAATGTAAAACTAAGGCTATTAAGTTAACACACATTCTGATGAATAAAGGAAGGGGAAAAAATTTGAATAAAATAACATTTAAAAACCATCTTCGGTTATACATATCAGAATTAAAACCAGAATCTACTCATCACAAATAATTTTGTGCATTTTCTATTTAAAGCAGATTTGATATAATAGTAGTAATAATAAACACAAGACAAGCTTCAAACTATTGCCATAAAGAATATACAATTTGTATAGTTAGATGAGTTTCTAGAATAAAAATTAAGTTTCTAATTTACAAATTTTCAATCTTTCTCAAGTGGATCAAAATCTGGCAATCGCATGCTCCATTCGACCTTTGCTGCAATTTAAGAGGGGAACAGCCTATAAAGTAACGGCCATTTCTTTTAAAGAGCTCACTGCTCTAGTTATCGTTTGGCAAAATAACATGTGCAATACGACTAACATATGATGGCTACAGACACGGATAACATTTAAAAGTCAGATAATTTTTATGTGTGAGGGAAAACACTTAAATGTTGGGGAATTTAAATACTTGATTATAAAACCATTATTTTTGCATCTAAACACTAACAAGGTATATATATATCTTGTTTCTCTTGTGTTATTGCAAAACTATGGCATTCGAGCAAGAAATGGTCGCACACTCTTGGTTTTTTATGCCACATTTACACTTACTTACTTTACGGCATTAGGAACTTGAAAGTTCATTGCCAAACTTACAAAAATATGCCACTGACCACTATCTTGAGCTAGTTCTATCCAGTCCACCTCATTACACACTATCTCTTTCAGGCCCATTTTAATGTTTTCCTCCTATCTTCATATAGGATTTCTAGGTCTCCCTACTGGTCTCTGACCATTGATTTTACCAATCAATACCCTAGACATGGTTCTAAAATCTTTCATTTGCACTGCATGTACTGCCCACCTTAATCGGCAAAATTTGAATATGCTGACAATGTCTTATGACGAGTACAAAGTATGTAACTCATCATTAAGTAACATCCCCCACTCTCCAGTATCCATCCTCTTATGGACTAAATATATTCCTAGGAACCTTGTTTTCAGATAAATTTGTTTTCATTATTTACACACTGTCACAAATTATGGTTGAAAAATCTAATCGGCTACGCAAATAAAAATAACACAATGTTTTTTTGTAGATGCCAGCATTTTTTTTTAAAAGCATCAACATAATAAACCAATAACAAATGCATAAAGTGAAAGTCAAAAAAGATTGACTTTTTTTTTTTAAGGAAAAGTCAGTGAAATTTATATTAGAAGTTGTATAGCCATTTTGTAACATTAAAATAAAATATTTTGTAGATGAACAACCAGTGTTGGAAGCCTTAGCAGAGCTTGGCGTTACACCGGACAGTCTGTTTTGGGTGATGTCAGATTCCGGACACAAATTGTGGGTTTGTCCGACTGAAGACTGCAAGAAGATGTATCCACGCCAGAGTATGCTTAAAGTGCACATACTGAGTCATTACGGCATCAGGCCTTATAGGGTTGGTGGCCTTTTTAGTGTTTTCAAACTTTCACAAGCTCTGTACCTCTTTTGGGGCCATGAATCCTTGCTCGCTCCCGGCACAGATTTATCTGATTACCAAACCCTTCCTTCACCTCTGACAAGACGTGTATTAATCACAACTTGTGAATGTGAGGAATGCCAGGCCTCCACCGTGGTTCGGATCCCACGTTAAACCGTAGGTCCTCCATTTCATCTCACAATCACCCTACCATTACACATTAGCGTAAGTGCGTACAAACCGAACGGGTAGTAAGACGCGGTGCTAATAATAATAATAATAATTTTGGGGCCATGGATAAACTAATGTATCAGACACCTTAGCTTGGTCGATAGTGTGTGTGCGCCTGCTGAGCTAAGGGTCCCGGGTTCTATTCTCGGTATGGCCGAAAATTAATTATTGATGAAATGTGGGTTTACCCTTTGACATTGATAAATTAATGGCTGGGAACTGGATGTTGTGCCTGTCCTAGTCTTAAGCTAGATTATAAGGTATATGAAGCTACGACAGGCCTAGCAAGCCGGCAGTGAAACATTTATTACTTGAATTAAAATCTGACCATAGTCTGGAAACAGTAATGGATGTAAAGTAAAACTAACAAATTTACCCCTTACAGATCTTTTAAAAAAAAACTATCTAGTCCTTTGAATTTTTGAGCGCAAAAAAAAAACCATTTTCTTTAGGGGTAAGAAAAATTAATAAACAACACTCTCATTTAAGGTTATACATGTTTTTAAGATTTATTCATACTAAGTCAAAACTTATCCTTAACATTCATTTCAATTAAAAAATAAATAATCAAATAATTTTACTATACATTTGAGAACTGATGGCAATTTGATCAGAAAGTAATTAAATTTTTATAGTTTAAAATTAGTCAAATGTTTAGGTTAATGTCCATAATAGTTTTATATTGGGGCGGGAAAAGGGACAAAAACTCTTATTCGATTTCACTTGGAAGTCTAAAAAAAAAAAAGTACACACAAACATTTTATATCTTAATTATATTTAAATTGTAAGTTTTACAAATAATATCTAACCAATATTTTGTCTAACAAGTACTGGGTAGGATTTCAACACAAGGTAAAATAAACAACAAAGGCTATAATTTTGATTATTTTTTTAATCTGGCATTTTTTGTGTAAATATAAATTAGTACCAGTTAGTTCCGCTCAGGCAAACTTCTATCTTGTAAAGTATAAACTGTTATTCCCAATTTTAATAAAACTCCAGTAGTAAACTAAATAAAGCCAGTAATGAGTCTTATGAAAGGCCATGCTCCAACTTGTTTATCAGATATTCAACTATCTACAAATATTTTATGATCTATAAAACTTAGTTTCATGTCATGGATATACTAGGTCATTTTTCTCCCTGCTTTTACAACAAAAGAACTCGGTTTACATACCGGACAAATAGGTAATTGGATACCTTTTGAACAAACGATTATTACTTCCTAATCCCTTGACTTAGATAATGGTCATTTTTCTTCAAAAGACAAGACATTACCTTTTTATCCAGTGGTAACAATGTAATGTGGGAAATATGTTCTATGTATTGTAAGGTGACCTGGTGGTCTAGGGGTAAGGTGTCGAGACTTCTGTACTGGCGGCCGGGGTTCAATCCTCGGTCACGGCACAGATTTATCTGATTACCAAACCCTTCCTTCACCTCTGACAAGACATCTTGTGAATGTGTGGAATACCAGGCCTCCACTGTGGTTCGGATTCCACGTTAAACTGTAGGTCCTTCATTTCATCTCACAATCACCCTACCATTACACATTAGTGTAAGTGCGTATAACCCGAATGGGTAGTAAGACGCGGTGCTAATAATAATAATAATATTTTTGTGAATGCAACATTGTTTTTCCCGCTTTTCTGTACAGTCTTCCGTATTTTTATATTATATATATTTTAAGTTGTCGCGCACTAAGAATTGGCTTACACTTGTTGCAGTGTGATTTTGACGGCTGTACTTGGTCATTTTACACTTACTTCAAGCTGAAGAGACATAAAGAGACTCATTTGAATAGGAAAGATTTTGTGGTAAGTTTATTTATATGTCGGGGCCTTGAAGTTTTATTAACGTGTGTCGCAACCCCTTTTTTATGGTCACACGGTCTGAGGTGTCACACTCACCATAGATTATACTGCTGATGATGAGATGATCGAGGTTCGATCCTGTTCAGGGGTACTGAGGGCGATTTTCCCTAGATGGTGTTTCTGTTATTCCTCCTTGCCAATGAGGGTACACTTTTTTCTAAATTCAACCTACCTAATCACTAACACATTAGTGTAATTAGTACATAGACTAATAATCTGAACGAGTAGTTATACACCATTTTATAAAAAAAAGTATGTCAATCATTTTGGCTGCTTTTCTCCAATAAATACACTTCATATATTAACATTTTTTTTCATGTAAATATTAATTTATGATGTATATAACAGCTCAGAATGGGAATAGTTGACCATAAATTGAGTATTTTACCTGTTAAAATAAGTTTTATTGACAAAGCTTTGTGATTGGAAAAGCCAGAATTTTTTTCGGGTGAAGTCAAAGTTATTTGTTTCGAAGCCTTCGAGGATTCAAGAAAATATGTGATTCAAATCCATTATCTCCGCCCAGCCCCCTCTTTTTATTTTTCAAATTAAATTTGTTTTAGAGCTCTAACATAGCCTGGGTGTGATAAAAAATCTCTAAGCTAAACCCATTAACTCTTAACCTAACTTAACCTGGGCATTATATTGGAGTAGCTAAGCATAACAATTGTTAACTTTTTGCCACTTATTTGAAATTTGACATTTCGGTATAGTGTTATGTTTAGAATATAGTGCCACTCTTAAAAAATTAATTTACATCCACCATCTTGAAAATACTGTTTCATGCAATTATCTTGACAATTCGACTGGATTGTTTCTCTGTTATCTCTTGGTGATTCATTTGTTTATCTATGTATCCACTGGTCTGGAGATAGTGGAGCATACTTACGTACTGAAGTGGAGTCGAAGGTTGTCTGCAGATTCCTCACTACCTTGTTTATCATAGTGTAGGGCACCATGTGCTCTTGTGAAAGTTGGCTCACTTGGGGTTCCCGTTGACTGGCGCAGCGCACGGACGTAGGGGAGAGTGAGTAAGGTTGGGGAAGAGTAGCGCGGGGTCTCGGGTGATAGTTGACAGGACTCGAGGGAGAGATTGGGTTTGGGGGAGCGCGTACAGTGAGGGAGCCACTGGAATAGATGTTGGGAGAGCTGTTCGGAGAGCCGGGGGGAGGTTAATCCCCGGGGTCTGGTGGCCAGCATGCCGTCCTGATAGTGAGTAGGTCTTTTGGTTGAATACCTTGTCCGCGAAGTGCTGGGCTTTGGTGTGGTAAAAGTCGTTAGTGCTGGTGGCCTTGCTCTGAGCGTTCTTCCGTCTCGTTTGTTGGGCTTTTCCGGAGCAATTCGTGAAACCCATGCCGTTCCCAAGCCTGCTATCATAGGACTGAAGGAGGTATTGAAAACATGGGCGGAGGAGGGGAAGAGAAAGAAAGAGGGAGACCTCGGTGCGGTGAAGAGGGCGAGAGAGGATCTTGCGGTACCTTGGAGCGATAGAATCATGACCCGGTGTTATATGTTACTGATCTTTACTTAGACTTATACTCATGGTCGAGGCATAACAATCTCATAAACTGTTCATTATATCAAAGTTTTTGCCTTAATGAAAAATAAAGAAGATAATATTATTGTCTTCAAAACATTTTCTTGTAGTTTCCTTTGAAATCCTAATCGTTTTCTTACACTCTCGCAGTGAAACATTTGGAGTGTGATTGCCATTTGTGGGATTTTCCTTCAGGTTATTTTCGTATCACGCCCTTGCGTTTTGGATTTGTTAAGTTTGGGGATTATTTACCTTTCATGCCCAGCAGTCCAGGCTATGTTAAGCTAAGGGATTATTTTTCATATTTCTCGCTTATCACCAAAAAACAATCCCACCCGAGCGTAACATTTACCTCGGGACGCCTCTGATGATACTCAACCTGTACGAACTTTTGTGCGAGTCTTTTATTACTATTATGACTATAAATATAATAGTGTAATATTCTGGAGTATAATAATGGTTATAATTCAGTGCCCAAAGTGTGATAAGAGATTCACAACCATCTACAACTTGAACGCTCACATCAAACTTCACCGGCGTCCAGCCGAGATGGCGTGCCCAGTGGACGATTGCAAGGAGCGCTTCCAAACCAAGAGGAACATGGAGATACACATGAAGACGCATGATGTCCAACACGCTCCATACAAGTAAGGCTTTTTAACCGCTCTTTTGTTTTCTCACGCCGTAACTCTCTCTCTTTGCAGCCTCACGGGTGGTTAGGACCGTTCAAACATGATGATATTTGAGATCTGTAATACCTGTATTGGTGGTCATGTAGTCTTAAGGGTGGGTCTCTCAAATGGTGGGGCACATGATGGTTATATCTTTGAAATAATTATTCGTTTTCTCTAACTTGCTTGGATCCTGATTATTATTTGGCAGAAGAGTCTGTTAGGCACACTTAAATTTTTTTTAAATTGTTTTTAGAATTCTTTCGATCATTTTTTTGGACAGTTTTTATCTCATCAAAATCCTAGCCTTGATTAAAAGTAATTACGTGTCTTGACTTTAACAATCATACAACACATTCAATCAATCAAGATCGAGATTGCTTTTTCATATGGTTTGAATGGGAACCTTATGTAATTTCTATGTCATCATTTCTTTCTTATATTTTACTCTGGGCAATGCTCATCATTATGTTATAAATAATTTTTCACACTATTTATTTTGGAAGCGATTTTCTCCTGTGGTTGTTAGGCATGTATCCGATTCTTTTAAAAAATTACATTAACGTCAATATGATTATATTTAGATACAAACATGTTTAATTTCTAAGGTTGGAGGGGAAAGAACATGGGTTAAGGGCAGTATTTTTGCAGTTTTTATATAACAACTTTTTTTGGTCAAAATAAATTAACTATTTCTTCAGTAAAAACATAAAGTTTATAATTTTCTTCTTATGGTGATAACAATAGTTGTTGAATATCTGTCATGGGTGTCCTATGTATAAAACATAAATAGTTATATAAACATTTGTTTTCAATTTTTATCATTTCGTGTTGGTATCTAAAATCACAAATTAATAATTGTTCATGTAACAGAAATCTAAAACAATCAAATTATATATATTGTGATATTAACTTAATTAGGATGAAATATGTTATTAATGTTTGCAATATATCATTTTGTAAATGACTTTAATACCTAGAGCTTTATAGCAATGAAACATTTTTGTTTTTCCAATATTAAGCACTAGCAATCCTGTACGGCGTTGCCCGTGACCCACTGTAGTTTAAGAATTATATAAGACCCCCCGCCCTTATGGTGCCCGTATCTCTGAAAGGTAATTCTAAATCGGATAAAAAATATTTTCTTCAAAAATTTGTTAGAAATAGCCTAATTAAAAATTTTAAAATCTGGCTTCGAGGTGCATCTACCTGTCCACCTATGTTAAATATTTCAGATCTCTGCATGCCGTGGTTTTGGCTGGGCATCACACACAGACACTTCCTTTTATTATTATAGATACCCGCTTTGGTCACCGTGTGTTCTAATACAGTACTATAGCGGTAGACTAAACTGTTGATGGGGAGATCGAGATTCGAATCTGTCGGATGTACTGAGGGTGGTTTATCCATAATTGTTTTCCACTCCCCCTCCACGCAAATGGTAATATACTATTCCTAGTTATAAACACTAGAAATTGTAAAAGCGTGTAACCCGAATGGGTAGTAAGACGCGGTGCTAAAAACAAAACATTTTCTCTAGGTATTCAAATTTTGATTCAGCTTTGAGAATATTTCTTACTATTCGATTTGACTTTAACTGAAAAAAAAAGAAGAAAGGAATCTTTGCACACCTCTGGTAGTAATTTAAATGTGTCTTGGCGCAGGTGCATGTACCAGGACTGCGGGAAATACTACTACTCTGCCAATGCCCTCAACTCGCATTACCGCATTCACCAGCACAAGGAGGAGGAGTTACGCTGCCAATGGGGGACCTGCAACAAACTGTTTGACCAGCCGTGTCGTCTGAGGGCCCACATGCGCTCGCACACGGGCGACAAACCCTACAGTTGTCTCTTTGAGGTACAGCGGCTTGAGTTGTCGTAAAAAAAAAAAAAATATAAAAAAAAGAGAGAGATGGTTGGGAATTGCTAAATAGTCTTGTACGGGATCCTGAGCTTTGGGAAATTAGATGCTTCCAGAATCTCGGGTGGGAAAAATTATATCTCAGATTTTTTTTGAAAAAATTAAAACAACAAAGTTACAATTGAGATCTATCTATCGACCCGCTTCGGTGTCCACGTGGTCTAACGCCCTACTCTCGTGTTAAACTAGACTGCCGATGATGGGGAGATCGGGG
>JBCFYV010011135.1:25795657-25850210 GCA_039000515.1 Timema cristinae
TACCATATTTGTAGAAAGAATCCTATCTGACAGCTGGAAAAGTTACCATTTTAATAGAAAGAATCTTATCTGAAAGCTGGAAAAGTTACAATAATTGTAATAGGGCGCGCTGAACGGAAAAGAAAAATAACATTTATTGGCAGCGTGTTAACCAATCCTATTTTTTACGCGTCAGCGTCCTTCGATTGACGAGCTAAGGGCTTTTGTTCCTCCCCGGTCCACCCCCTTCCGGTGAAGTATCTCTGCTAGCGCTCGCGAAGGGAGATGATGGACATTTCCTGAACCTCGAGAGCCCACCAAGGCGTTCCCAAGAGGATTGTTTTCTTCCGCTCTTTCGGGTTGACCTAAATCCCGGAACACGTGACACAATTTCGTGAACCCGAATTTTGTAGGAAAAAAACTTTGTGCAATATATATATATATATATATATGTGTGTATGTATCCATGCATGTTACGAATTGTATTGATGTAACACGAGTTAAAAATCAAAATAAAAAACATTTAAACAATACAAAAAGTTATTAAATGTTAGAACAATTGAAGCAATTTCAAGGAAAAACTATTCTCAATAGTTCTACAGGAGTGCTTTAGCTGTCATGAGGAGAAACAGGATTAAGAATTAAGTTATCTGGACAAGAGTGGGGGTACAGGGAGTACATAAGATAGTAGAGGAAGCAAGACTGAGATGGTGTGGTCGTGTAATGAGGATGTTGGAGTACATGAGATAGTAGAGGAAGCAAGACTGAGATGGTATGAGCATGTAATGAGGATGTTGGAGTACATGAGATAGTAGAGGAAGCAAGACTGAGATGGTATGAGCATGTAATGAGGATGTTGGAGTACATGAGATAGTAGAGGAAGCAAGACTGAGATGGTATGGACATGTAATGAGGATGTTGGAGTAGATGAGATAGTAGAGGAAGCAAGACTGAGATGGTGTGGTCGTGTAATGAGGATGTTGGAGTACATTAGATAGTAGAGGAAGCAAGACTGAGATGGTATGGACATGTAATGAGGATGTTGGAGTACATGAGATAGTAGAGGAAGCAAGACTGAGATGGTATGGTCATGTAATGAGGATGTTGGAGTACATGAGATAGTAGAGGAAGCAAGACTGAGATGGTATGGACATGTAATGAGGATGTTGGAGTAGATGAGATAGTAGAGGAAGCAAGACTGAGATGGTATGGACATGTAATGAGGATGGAGAAGGAAAGCAGGCCAAAGAAAATTATGGAAATTAAATGTGTAGGAAAAAGAAGGGAGGCTAAGAAAGAGATGGGAGGAGCAGATAACAGAAAGTGTTCAAGTGAGAGGAAAAGAATAAAATCCATCAATTGGAAGAAGAATGGTAGAAGAATATAAGTAGATGGAGACAGATGATGATGATGATGATAATGATAATAACTACAATGAAAATTGTTAATATATGACGTATTTTCAGGCTCTTACATAAATACTTTGGGTGTTCACAGGACGCCATATTGTACCCACCACGGCTTGTACAGTGAATTGTTTCGTGTGTACCGGGCCTAAAAAGATTGTTTATTTATCTAAAACAGACTTGTGTTCCCCTCTCATTCACAAACCTTATTTTTAGTGGAGTGTTTTTTTTTTTTTTTTTTTTTTTTTTTTTTTTTAATGGCTTCAAGTGACAAACGTATTTGTGAAGTAGTATTGCCCCCCTATTTTTCCTTCCGATTCACTCGCCCATTTAAAACACCCGCCCGCCCTTCTTCTATGCGTTATATCACTCGCTCGTAGAGATGGTTAGAAGTGACGATGTCAAACTCGATACTTGGATAGTCACGATTCTCATTGGTATCGAAAGAATCGATCTTAATACTATGATTCTCAACACTTCGATGCTTAGCTCTCATTTGAAATTACTGGCAACAAAGAAAACAGCAAAATTCATAATGAGTAGTAATAGATTATGTCTTGATAGTTTATTTGACGTTATTTGAAATATATTAGTTCAATTAACGGCCTTTAAATTATTTATAAATGTTTGACTCAGTGAGGCTTTATTTGAAGTTAAGAATTCATGTTTACTATTGCTATTCCTAATTATTTTATTAAATATGTATAGTGAGCTTTAATAATTAGTAAAAAAAAATTGTTAAAACTAAAAAATTATATATTTTTAGATGAGGTTCGATACTTGGAAAAATAATTAAAATATATTTAATGTTCGAGAATCGAAATTGAACTTAAGAATCGGAATTATAGAAAAGCAAGTATTCTGACATCTCTAGTTATAAGCTAAGTCGTTCGCGAACTACAACTCTTTATCATAATGATTGAAGTTTGATGATGATTTTTTTCCTTCTATATAATATCTGGAGACAATTTTTATCTTACAGGAATATAATCTGACTAAACTCAATATCATCGCTGAAGCAACTGCAGTTCTTATGGATGAAAGCTTTATCCTCTATTTTTTTCAGTTAACTGTTGCCAAATCTCCTCGATTTTAGTTATGTCTTAAGGTGAAGAAGAGGCGATTAACCAAAGTTACGAAACTTGTATTATATTTAAGGGAAGCTTGACAACACGAAAACAAGAGGACAATGATGTTTCCCAATAAACACAATGCACTTCCCTCAGAGATATCCGATTTTGGCATAGTACTCGCTTTGCTCGTTGGGGTCACGCCCCCCAAACCTCCGGTGAATTTTCTTTGCAAGGGGATGTAAACTAATGTAATTCCAGCGTTGATTTGAACGTAACAACTTAGTTACTTGAATTGTATGTTTCACACATTATTTTAGTTTATCCATACTTACAGGGAAGCTAGAATCATTAAATTTGGCACGTTTATGGAATTTGGATATGCCAATATGCTTGCCAAATTTTATGATTCTAGCTGTCCCACAAGCGTGTCAGAAAATTTAAAAATGTGGGGAAAATGTGCAACCAATGGAAATATGGCAAAAAGTAATAGGAACAAACCTGTGGATCTCCCCAAATCCGTAGATGATGGTGCAATCCGTTTTTTATAGATCTTACCGTTTAGCCACAAGATACCTCCAAAGAAAGGTCCGCACCGACTTTAAAGTTGCTCCGCCATTATGAATTTTTTTTTTCGAAGGTTAAAAATTAAAATTTTTAATTTTTTTTAATTTTCCCGTCTGTTACAGGCTATAAGCTATAAGTTTGCCAAATTTCAAGTTTCTAGCTCATCTGGAAGTGGGTAAACATTAATGTTTGAGTGAGTCAGCCATGTGGCTTTATAGTTTAGGGATTCACATGTAACCCTACATCACCATTAATTTGATAGCTATTCTTGAGATACCTAGGGGTCAAAAAGTGAGGCCACAATTTTCAGACAGCCACACACCAAATTCTATTCTTTCCTCCCGTGGGAAGTCCGATGATAAAGGCGATAGATCTCGCTAGGACTATTTTCCTCTATTTGGCAACGTTGCACAGCCCCTTAATCATTCGATCGCATCGAAGCGTGTAATGGCCTCGGTGAGTCATAACACGTGTACACATGGGTGCCCATAAATGTGTCATAAGGGGGGGGGGGGTGCTTATATATATATATTTTTTTTAATTTTGATGAAAAAAAATCAATGGTTTATTTTGGATTTTGTTGCATTCTACTTCAAGAAAAATTAAATTTGTATTTCAATGGATTCAGCTAAAATTCTTTTTATATTTTTGTTAATTTTCTTGTTAATTCAGCTAAAATTCTTTTTATATTTTTGTTAATTTTTCAGAAACTTTTTTTTTCTTTTTTTTGCAAAATTTTGTTCATAAAACTCATAGCTTGGAATTATGTTTATATGCTCTAAAATTCCCTCCCACAAGGTTAAATTCCTAAATTATATCGAGAGGGGGAGGGTGCCACACCCACGCCCGGTATATGGAACTTCGCCCCCACTCCCATTTGGAAAATATATATGAGCACCCTTGCGTATACCAAGAAAAAAAATACAAATTAATAATTGAAACTCTCTGTGGGCATACATTAAAATACTTCTTAAAAATATAGCTTTTTTTTAAGCACCGTTCGGCTTGTACGGATGATATTATTCACTTTACTGTGCTAGGTATGAGGAAGTGTATCAGCATTTGCCTGGGAGAGTGTAAAACCATTTAGGAAAATTAACACCCTCACTATACTCGACCCAGATTTGAATCCCGATCTATTCGTCATCGTCAGTACAGTGTTGCGTGAGTGACGCCTTAGACCATGTGGCCACAGAAGCACAAATCCTCACTGGATGACTGTAGCTCTACCATTTGAGGACCGTACTGTACGACTCGAGGACACTTCTCTGCTACGCAAGGACCGTTATGTGCTGCTCAAGGACCGTTATGTATTACGCAAGGACCGTTCTGTGCTACGCAAGGACCGTTTTGTGCTACTCAAGGACCGTTATGTTCTGCTCAAGGACCGTTATGTGCTACTCAAGGTCCGTTCTGTATTGCGCAAGGACCGTTCTGTACTACGCAAGGACCGTTCTGTGCTACTCAAGGACCGTCTGTACTACTCAAAGACCGTTATATTTTACGCAAGGACCATTCTGTGGTACTCAAGACCGTTATGTGCTGCTCAAGGACCGTTATGTGCTACTCAAGGTCCGTTCTGTATTGCGCAAGGACCGTTCTGTACTACGCAAGGACCGCTATGTGCTGTTCAAGGGCCGTTCTGTACTACGCAAGGACCGTTCTGTACTACGCAAGGACCGTTCTGTACTACTCAGGACCGTTCTGTGGTCTCAACCAGTAGTGTAAAGGCTGATTTTGGTAGTAAGAACAATAACTGATAGTTACTAAAGTTATTAAAACAATTTAAATATATTCATACATCAAGTCATGTTACTTTTGATGGACATTATCAATACTTCTGAATAACATTAGTGTTATCAATGTTGGCCGCAAAGTAACTATATTTGAATGTTCTAAACGTTTCTTTCAACCAAAATCAGGCTCTATATTACTATAATTAGTGAGATTCCTCGTTGCCTGGTTGGGGACGTCACGGTGGCCAGGACTATGGCGAAACGAGGTATTTCCTACAAATGAAAGTGAATAGGAAGCTCTCTCTTTGTTCGTCCCTCTCTCTCTCTCTCAATGACACATTTCATACACACGTCTAACGGGGAGATCCACTCGCGAGTCGCGAAACTTTTTTTTTTAATTACGCTAATGGTTTTAGGTTATATTTAGACGGAGTGTACCTGCATTTGCGTGGAGGACGAGTAGAAAACCATTTTGGAAAAAAAAAAATCACCCTTAGTGCACCTGACGAATATTCGAACCTCGATCTTCCCGTCCTCAGCAGTCGGGCTCAACACGACAAGCGATGCATTTTCTTTAAATACAACCTTCTTAATCCATAAAACCATTAGTGTAAATAGTTCATAAGCGTATATAACCTTATTAGGCAGTAAGATGCGGTGGTTTAAAAAAAACTTCTCCCTCCTAGCAAATTCTGATACATTTCCTCTCAAAATTTAGCTCTAATATTCCCTAACACATTTGTGAAAACAAACAAGCGTATAACCCAAATGGGTATAAAGATTTGGTGCTAAAAAAAATTAATTGTGTTGGATTTAAGACTCTCTCTATGTAAATTGTACTGTATCACGAATTCCTTTCCGGTTGATGTTTACCCTGTACAAGTGTTAAGGTGAGTTCGGCTGCGAGATTGCATGTCTTTCTCTGACCTGTATACCTAGACCGGGTTTTGAAACGGGGTCCCTCCGCCAACGTTATTGGTGTCACTTGGCTCATCTAGACGATAAGTGAAGTGACTTGACGAGCTCATGGGAATAAATTATTGTACTTCGATCTGCTGTGCGCATGCGTGGATTCAAAATAGGAACGATACCTTCTCCATCATCTTGCAAAAAAGAACCTTTTTTTTAGCATAGCACCGCGTTAGGGTTATACGCTACGGGCAATGTTTCTAGAATAAAATTAATAGTCTCTAAGTTGGAGCATTCTCAGTAGGAGAACAAACAGGGAGGAGTAAAACACAACCCGATACAATTTGTGTAGTGACCCCCCCCCCCTCCTCTCTCCCCCATTAAATAACATCATTCGATTCAAAAAGATCTATTCTACGTTCCTATACCAGTTAACCGGATATTTAGCTGTTGATTATCATTCGTACATTCCATTAAACACCAAACACTTGTATGTATATTCTTAATTGCTTTGTTAATATTACTTGGTGAATTCGAAACTTTTTTGTGACGTGAGTTGCATCTTAGATCGACGTATCTACAGTAGCCCCGTGGCTTCTTTGGTGCTGACTCAAAGCTCACAGCTGACTTCTGACAGTCAACATAAGTTTTGACTGTCAGAAGTGACAGCTTCTAAACACATGTTTTTTTCAGATCAGATGGTTCGGCGCGTAGGGATACATAATTTGGTCTGGTGACTTTTTCAAAGCTGTCAGTCAGCACCAAAGAAGCCATGGGGCTACTGTATTACTTATGAAGAAGCAGATATTTGTAAATAAATATATTCAGCCCAATGCAGGAGTTTGGTTGTTAAAGGCTTTTAATTGCATTCTACATTTGTAAAGTGCGTGTTTGATTTGCTCGTGTGCTTACATTACGAGTTTTTGTTTAAAATCTTTAGCTTTTTTTAAAAAAAATAATATCATTTTCAATTCATCAAAGTCCGAGTTCTGGTCAAGTCTGGTTGATTTTTTTTTTCCACTCCTGCGGACACTTTCCTTTTGGGTAGGCGAAGACGGCTCTCCCTTGAATTCTATCCCCGCAAGAGTTCCGTCGTCCTCGAACTAGGATTTTGTTCTCTTTTTCGAGCCAACAAGGCCGACATTTCATCTGGCGTCGGATCAAGGTCCCCCACATCCCCACCCCTTCTTCTTGCTATTTATTTTCTCAGATTGTCAAGAGCTGCTTTAGGGGGAGATGGAAAGCCATGACGTTTGGGGAAAGACCTTTATTTCACACGTGTATAAAAGCAAGCCAATTCTAGTTGTTTCTACACCAGCTCCATGGATTCTTTGGTGCTGACGGACAGCTCAGAGCTGACGGCTTTGAAAAGTTACCAGACCATATTATGTATCCCTACGCCGAACCAAATGACCTGCAAAAACATGTGTTTAGCAGCTGTCACTTCTGACGGTCAAAATTTATTTATATACAGTAGCTCCATGACTTCTTTGGTGCTGACTGACAGCTCACACCTGACTTATAACAGTAAAAATTTTGACTGTCAGAAGTGACAGCTGCTAAACACATGTTTTTGCAGATAATCTGGTTCGGCGTAGGGATACATAATTTGGTTTGGTAACTTTTCAAAGCTTTTAGCTGTGAGCATTCAGTCAGCATCAAAAAAGTCATGGGGCTACTGTAGTTTTGTTTGGGGTATATAACGTGCACATTCTAAACCGACTGAGTTTATCAGCACATAATAATTTCTATGAGCGAGAGCGAATGGACCTAGCAATTATGTGGGTAAAGCCACAATCGGCATGGGATCGACGGCTTTACTTCCCCTCCGAAGGAAGTTGTGCTACGGATTTTTTTATCGTTCAAGAAATACTCGCCGACCCCGGCTGGGTTTGAATCCACGGACATCGGGTCTTGAGATGAACGCCAAGGTCGACTGTTTCTAGTTTGAATCCCGATTGAATCACACTGGGGGTGTCACATAGTAAATCGCAGTGGTTGGCAAACTACGGCCTGCGGGCCGCATCCATTTCGCCGACTGATTTAATATGGACTGCAAACGCTTCAGCAAACACTTATACAAAGTTTTTTCCACCTATATATATTTGTTTCACGTCATTTTTTTTAACCCATAACCCAACAAAACAAAAGTTTGCGACCCTTGGTATAGTGCGTCATCCCCCACACACCCCCTCCCCCCGCATCTCACTACCCGTCCGGATCATACCCAAATGAAGCTTTGGGGTATTCCGTGTTAAATCAACACACTCATTCTACCTGACCATCTCAGATTTCGATAAGATTTGTTATATAGTGTGTATGGAAGTAGGTGTATTTGCGGTATACGGCAACACATCCCATTAATCACCATTTTAATGGATTCTGAGATGACAGGAGGATGGGGTGATAGGAAGGGTTGTAGCAGCACCTGGGTGCGGGGAGGAGTGGGGAGACTATTTTACGGCGGCACAGGCATTAATCCTGTTTTTTTATGGATTCTGAGATGACAGGCTAGACATGTGGGGGAAGGGTTGGAGCCCTCGATTGCGCGACACGGGTGAGGGAGTGAAGGGTGGAGGGGGTTGGGGAGAGGGATAGAGGAGCACCTGGGTGGAGTGGGAGACAAAAAATATTTTTTTGGTGCGTGGTTCTGTGACTCATTAGCATAATTGTTGATGGAGGACTTGGGGGGAGGGGGAGGGGCAGAGGACACGACTGGGATGCGCGGAGGGCTAGGGATGGCTGAGAGGGGGAGGGCGGGGGAGACTAGCATACGGAGGACAGGGTTTTCTCTCCCTCTCTCTCTGCAAATGTGGGTCGTCTCACGGTCTCGATGTGTATGTGTATTCTATTCTCGAAATGGTAGTAAAACGTATCATGGATTGGGATCCTGGGTAGTATGCTACCTTAGTACAGCAAAGTTAAGTCCCTCTACATAAAACTTCAATACCGCGGAGGTTTTTAGTTTCAAAAAACAGAATACCACTCTTGAGTAGACCCGACCTAGATTCGAACCCTAGATGCGACCACCGGAGGGGATCTGAGTGGTCAGTCCTAGGTTGAATCCCTAGATCACAGGAAACAACCTAACGGAACAGGCTACTGATCTAGAAGTCCCGGGTTCACAGGAAACGACCTATTGGAACAGGCTACTGATCTAGATGTCTCGGGTTCAACCTAATGGAACAGGCTACAGATCCCTAGGTCCTAGGTTGAATCCCTAGATCACAGGAAACAACCTAACGGAACAGGCAACTGATCTAGAAGTCCCGGGTTCACAGGAAACGACCTAATGGAACAGGCTACTGATCTAGATGTCTCGGGTTCAACCTAATGGAACAGGCTACAGATCCCTAGGTCCTAGGTTGAATCCCTAGATCACAGGAAACAACCTAACGGAACAGGCTACTGATCTAGAAGTTCCGGGTTCACAGGAAACGACCTATTGGAACAGGCTACTGATCTAGATGTCTCGGGTTCAACCTAATGGAACAGGCTACAGATCCCTAGGTCCTAGGTTGAATCCCTAGATCACAGGAAACAACCTAACGGAACAGGCAACTGATCTAGAAGTCCCGGGTTCACAGGAAACGACCTAATGGAACAGGCTACTGATCTAGATGTCTCGGGTTCAACCTAATGGAACAGGCTACAGATCCCTAGGTCCTAGGTTGAATCCCTAGATCACAGGAAACAACCTAACGGAACAGGCTACTGATCTAGAAGTTCCGGGTTCACAGGAAACGACCTATTGGAACAGGCTACTGATCTAGATGTCTCGGGTTCAACCTAATGGAACAGGCTACAGATCCCTAGGTCCTAGGTTGAATCCCTAGATCACAGGAAACAACCTAACGGAACAGGCTACTGATCTAG
Source organism: Timema cristinae (assembly GCA_039000515.1). Lineage (NCBI taxonomy): Eukaryota > Metazoa > Arthropoda > Insecta > Phasmatodea > Timematidae > Timema > Timema cristinae. Next base: position 25,805,201 of record JBCFYV010011135.1, read on the forward strand.
AAGTCCCGGGTTCATAGGAAACGACCTAATGGAACAGGCTACTGATCTAGATGTCTCGGGTTCAACCTAATGGAACAGGCTACAGATCCATAGGTCCCAGGTTCAATCCCTAGATCATAGGATAACAGTATGAAGCCTGGACCAGATTGAAGACAAGCACTCTTACAATATGAAGTAGAATCAGATTGAAGATAAGCACTCTTACAATATGAAGTAGGATCAGATTGGATACAAGCACTCTAACAGTATGAATTAGAATCAGATTGAAGATAAGCACTCTAACAATATGAAGTAGGAACAGATTGGAGACAAGCACTCTAACAGTATGAAGTAGAATCAGATTGAAGACAAGCACTCTAACAGTATGAAGTCTGGACCAGATTGGAGACAAGCACTCTAACAATATGAAGTAGGAACAGATTGGAGACAAGCACTCTAACAGTATGAATTAGAATCAGATTGAAGATGAGCACTCTAACAATATGAAGTAGGATCAGATCGGAGACAAGCACTCTAACAATATGATGTAGAGTCAGATTGGAGACAAGCACTCTAACAGTATGAAGTCTGGACCAGATTGGAGACAAGCACTCTAACAGTAAGAAGTCTGGACCAGATTGAAGACAATCACTATAGCAGTATGAAGTCTGGAGCAGATTGAAGACAAGCACTCTATCAGTATGAAGTCTTGACCAGATTGAAGACAGGCACTCTAACAGTATGAAGTCTTGACCAGATTGAAGACAAGCACTCTAATAGTATGAAGTAGAATCAGATTGAAGATAAGCACTCTTACAATATGAAGTAGGATCAGATTGGATACAAGCACTCTTACAATATGAAGTAGGATCAGATTGAAGATAAGCACTCTATCAATAAGAAGTAGGAACAGATTGGAGACAAGCACTCTAACAGTATGAAGTCTGGACCAGATTGGAGACAAGCACTCTAACAGTATGAAGTAGAATCAGATTGGAGACAAGCACTCTAACAGTATGAATTAGAATCAGATTGAAGATAAGCACTCTAACAATATGAAGTAGGAACAGATTGGAGACAAGCACTCTAACAGTATGAAGTAGAATCAGATTGGAGACAAGCACTCTTACAATATGAAGTAGGAACAGATTGGAGACAAGCACTCTAACAGTATGAAGTCTGGACCAGATTGGAGACAAGCACTCTAACAGTATGAAGTAGAATCAGATTGAAGATAAGCACTCTAACAATATGAAGTAGGATCAGATTGGATACAAGCACTCTAACATCTATGAAGTAGAATCAGATTAGAAGATAAGATTCTCTTCAATATTATGTAGGAACAGATTGGATACAAGCACTCTAACACTATGAAGTAGAATCAGATTAAAGATAAGCGCTCTTACAATATGAAGTAGGAATCAGATTGGATACAAGCACTCTAACACTATGAAGTAGAATCAGATTGAAGATAAGCACTCTTACAATATGAAGTAGAATCAGATTGGATACAAGCACTCTAACAGTATGAATTAGAATCAGATTGAAGATAAGCACTCTAACACTATGAAGTAGGAACAGATTGGAGACCAGCACTCTAACAGTATGAAGTAGAATCAGATTGGAGACAAGCACTCTAACAGTATGAAGTAGGATCAGATTAGAGACAAGCACTCTAACAGTATGAAGTCTGGACAGATTGAAGACAAGCACTCTAACAGTATGAAGTTGGACAGATTGGAGACAAGCACTCTAACATATGAAGTAGGATCAGATTGGAGACAAGCACTCTAACAGTATGAAGTAGGATCAGATTGGAGCCAAGCACTCTAACATTATGAAGTAGGAACAGATTGGAGACAAGCACTCTAACAGTATGAAGTAGATCAGATTGGAGACAAGCACTCTTACATATGAAGTAGGAACAGATTGGAGACAAGCACTCTAACAGTATGAAGTCTGGACAGATTGGAGACAAGCACTCTAACAGTATGAAGTAGAATCAGATTGAAGATAAGCACTCTAACAATATGAAGTAGGATCAGATTGGATACAAGCACTCTAACACTATGAAGTAGAATCAGATTGAAGATAAGCATTTATCAATATTATGTAGGAACAGATTGGATACAAGCACTCTAACACTATGAATTAGAATCAGATTAAAGATAAGCACTCTTACAATATGAAGTAGGATCAGATTGGATACAAGCACTCTAACACTATGAAGTAGAATCAGATTGAAGATAAGCACTCTTACAATATGAAGTAGAATCAGATTGGATACAAGCACTCTAACAGTATGAATTAGAATCAGATTGAAGATAAGCACTCTAACACTATGAAGTAGAATCAGATTGGAGACAAGCACTCTAACAGTATGAAGTAGGATCAGATTAAAGATAAGCACTCTAACATTATGAAGTCTGGACCAGATTGAATATAAGCACTCTAACAATATGAAGTAGGAACAGATTGGAGACAAGCACTCTAACAGTATGAAGTAGAATCAGATTGAAGATAAGCACTCTAACAATATGAAGTAGATCAGATTGAAGATAAGCACTCTAACAGTATGAATTAGAATCAGATTGGAGATAAGCACTCTAACAATATGAAGTAAGGATAAGATTGAGTAGAACAAAAAGCACTCTAACAGTATGAAGTAAAATCGGATTGGAGACAAGCACTCTAACAGTATGAAGTAGAATCAGATTGAAGATAAGCACTCTAACAGTATGAAGTAGGAACAGATTGGAGACAAGCACTCTAACAGTATGAATTAGAATCAGATTGGAGACAAGCACTCTAACAGTATGAAGTCTGGACCAGATTGGAGACAAGCACTCTAACAGTATGAAGTAGAATCAGATTGAGACAAGCACTCTTACAATATGAAGTAGAATCAGATTGGATACAAGCACTCTTACAATATGAAGTAGGATCAGATTGGATACAAGCACTCTAACAGTATGAATTAGAATCAGATTGAAGATAAGCACTCTAACAATATGAAGTAGATCAGATCGGAGACAAGCACTCTAACAATATGATGTAGAGTCAGATTGGAGACAAGCACTCTAACAGTATGAAGTCTGGACCAGATTGGAGACAAGCACTCTAACAGTTAGAAGTCTGGACCAGATTGAAGACAATCACTTATAGCAGTATGAAGTCTGGAGCAGATTGAAGACAAGCACTCTATCAGTATGAAGTCTTGACCAGATTGAAGACAGGCACTCTAACAGTATGAAGTCTTGACCAGATTGAAGACAAGCACTCTAATAGTATGAAGTAGAATCAGATTGAAGATAAGCACTCTTACAATATGAAGTAGGATCAGATTGGATACAAGCACTCTTACAATATGAAGTAGGATCAGATTGAAGATAAGCACTCTACAATAGAAGTAGGATCAGATTGGGTACAAGCACTCTAACAGTATGAAGTCTGAACCAGATTGAAGATAAGCACTCTTACGATATGAAGTAGGATCAGATTGGAGACAAGCACTCTAACAGTATGAATTAGAATCAGATTGAAGATAAGCACTCTAACAATATGAAGTAGGAACAGATTGGAGACAAGCACTCTAACAGTATGAAGTAGAATCAGATTGGAGACAAGCACTCTTACAATATGAAGTAGGAACAGATTGGAGACAAGCACTCTAACAGTATGAAGTCTGGACCAGATTGGAGACAAGCACTCTAACAGTATGAAGTAGAATCAGATTGAAGATAAGCACTCTAACAATATGAAGTATGATCAGATTGGATACAAGCACTCTAACACTATGAAGTAGAATCAGATTGAAGATAAGCATTCTATCAATATGATGTAGGAACAGATTGGATACAAGCACTCTAACACTATGAAGTAGAATCAGATTAAAGATAAGCACTCTTACAATATGAAGTAGGATCAGATTGGATACAAGCACTCTAACACTATGAAGTAGAATCAGATTGAAGATAAGCATCTTACAATATGAAGTAGAATCAGATTGGATACAAGCACTCTAACAGTATGAATTAGAATCAGATTGAAGATAAGCACTCTAACATATGAAGTAGGATCAGATTGGATACAAGCACTCTAACAGTATGAAGTAGAATCAGATTGGAGACAAGCACTCTAACAATATGATGTAGGAACAGATTGGAGACAAACACTCTAACACTATGAAGTAGAATCAGATTGGAGACAAGCACTCTAACAATATGAAGTAGGATCAGATTGGAGACAAGCACTCTAACAGTATGAATTAGAATCAGATTGAAGAAAAGCACTCTAACAATATGAAGTAGGAACAGATTGGAGACAAGCACTATAACAGTATGAAGTAAAATCGGATTGGAGACAAGCACTCTAACAGTATGAAGTAGAATCAGATTGAAGATAAGCACTCTAACAGTATGAAGTAGGAACAGATTGGAGACAAGCGCTCTAACAGTATGAATTAGAATCAGATTGAAGATAAGCACTCTAACAATATGAAGTAGGATCAGTTTGGAGACAAGCACTCTAACAGTATGAAGTAGAATCAGATTGGAGACAAGCACTCTTACAATATGAAGCAGGATCAGATTAGAGACAGGCACTCTAACAGTATGAAGTAGGAACAGATTAGAGACAAGCACTCTAACAGTATGAAGTCTGGACCAGATTGAAGACAGGCACTCTAACAGTATGAAGTCTGGAAAGTTCAAAAAAATATTATTTCCAGATATGACAAGTATATTCTCCCTCTCACAGGTCTCGAAGTATCCAGCAAATGTGGGTTCACTTCCCAATTCCTATCTCCCTCCGATGGTCAGGTGTGTTAGGATAACCGTACTTAATCGATGAATTGTTTTCAGGTTAAATGTGAATAGTTACACCCGTATGTGTATAGGTGTTAGGATAACCGTACTTAATCAATGAATTGTTTTCAGGTTAACAATACGAGGTTCGAACCTTGCTTCCCAGGATAATTGTACTCGAAACTAATATGGCTCATTCATGCGGAGGGGGGGGAGTAAACATTGAATTGTTTTCAGGAACAGGCTACAGATCCATAGGTCCTAGGTTCAATCCCTAGATCACAGGAAACAACCTGGATATGACAAGTATATCCTCTCTCTCTCTCGGTATGGAACACCCGGGTGGAGGGGTTATCTCTCGCATCGTGACGTAGCGTTTAAACCCCATGGATAGGGTTGTAAGGTGTCCCACACGGTAAAGTGTGTCGCGGGGGGCTTGACCTAGTGACTACGGTGCACAGCTGCTCTTGAAAGAGCCGTACATTATCATAACAGTCAAGGTATTAGAACATAAATTTCTTGAGGGTCTAGAGCTGTGTACTTTGTAGGAGGTCTTCGGACGGTTCTCTTCTCCCCAGGGGTCGGAGAGTTTCTCTCTCTGACAAGTATGAGTTTTTTCGAGTTAGACGAACTTGGATGTCCTTCCCTGAGAAAGCTAAAAAAACTGTACAACGCGAACAAGTGCGCTACTCATTACGCTAGCTTCTATTCTTGTGCTACGGAAAATGTTCTACTACTTAAAGAATGGTTTAAATCTACCCATGCAGAACTTTTACGATCCGACTAGGAGAGGAGTTGAAGAGAGTGTATTTAACCAATTTTAAGGTAATTAATTAAGATTGTTTGAACTTTGGTTAAAAAAGTAATTAATGGACTTTGTGTTTTTAAGGTAATGTAATTAACACTTTAAATGTATGAATCTTGTAAAAGAATTAATGAAAAGGTAATTAATTTGACTAATCCGATATTGTTAACTTCTCCATAATCCTGCCTCATTTAAACATTGTTCGAACATTAGTTAATTCAATATTCAAATGAAGTAACTGATTTAGGAATGGTTTAAATCTACACATGCAGAACTTTTACGATTCTACTAGGTGAGGAGTTGAAGAGAGTGTATTTAACCAATCTCCTTGTTACATCCTCATTTAAAGGTAATTCATTTAATGGTAATTCAATATTCAAATGAAGTAAACTGTTTGTTTTTAAGGAGGATTGTTTGAACTTTGCTTAATTCAATATTCGGATGAATTTTTAAGGTAATTAATGGCTGAACTTCGTAATGTAATTAACTTTTTTAAATGTATGAATCTTGTAAAAGAATTAATGAAAAGGTGATTAAGACCGTTCGAACTTTGGCTAATGTAATTAATGGACTGTATGTTTATGATCGAACTTTAACGTACTAAGCTGATAAATGATAGAACTTTAAAGGTGATTAAGTTTTTTTGAACTTTGGCTAATTCAATATTCAAATGAAGTAACTGATTTAGGAATGGTTTAAATCTACACATGCAGAACTTTTACGATTCTACTAGGTGAGGTGTTGAAGAGAGTGTATTTAACCAATCTCTTGTTACATCCTCATTTAATGGTAATTTGAACTTTGGCTAATTCAATATTCAAATGAAGTAACTGTTTGTTTTTTAAGGAGGATTGTTTGAACTTTGCTTAATTCGATATTCGGATGAATTTTTAAGGTAATTAATGGTTGAACTTCGTAATGTAATTAACTTTATTAAATGTATGAATCTTGTAAAAGAATTAATGAAAAGGTGATTAAGATCGTTCGAACTTTGGCTAATGTAATTAATGGACTGTATGTTTATGGTTGAACTTTGCTGTACTAAGCTAATAATGACTGAACTTTGCCTGTGTTTTAGAAAAATATTGTTAGCTTCGTTATAATCCAGTCTCATTTAAAGGGGATTAAGATTTTTTGAACTTTGGCTAATAATGGTATTCAAATATGAACCGCTCTGATGTAAAAAAAAAAAAGCTACTGGTTGTCGGGATGAATGTAGAGGGACTTGATATAGCAATTTAGCCAATGTAATTAATGCACTGTATGTTTATGGTTGAACTTTTTTAAATGTATGAATCTTGTAAAAGAGGTGATTAAGACCGTTCGAACTTTGGCTAATGTATGTTTATGATCGAACTTTAACGTACTAAGCGATAAATGATAAAACTTTAAAGGTGATTAAGTTTTTTTGAACTTTGGCTAATTCAATATTCAAATGAAGTAACTGATTTAGGAATGGTTTAAATCTACACATGCAGAACTTTTACGATTCTACTAGGTGAGGTGTTGAAGAGAGTGTATTTAACCAATCTCCTTGTTACATCCTCATTTAATGGTAATTTGAACTTTGGCTAATTCAATATTCAAATGAAGTAACTGTTTGTTTTTTAAGGAGGATTGTTTGAACTTTGCTTAATTCAATATTCAGATGAATTTTTAAGGTAATTAATGGTTGAACTTCGTAATGTAATTAACTTTATTAAATGTATGAATCTTGTAAAAGAATTAATGAAAAGGTGATTAAGATCGTTCGAACTTTGGCATTAATGTGTTGTTTATGGTTGAACTTTGCTGTACTAAGCTAATAAATGACTGAACTTTGCCTGTGTTTTAGAAAAATATTGTTAGCTTCGTTATAATCCAGTCTCATTTAAAGGGGATTAAGATTTTTGAACTTTGGCTAATAATGGTATTCAAATATGAACCGCTCTGATGTAAAAAAAAAGCTACTGGTTGTCGGGATGAATGTAGAGGGACTTGATATAGCAATTTAGCCAATGTAATTAATGCACTGTATGTTTATGGTTGAACTTTTTTAAATGTATGAATCTTGTAAAAGAATTAATGAAAAGGTGATTAAGACCGTTCGAACTTTGGCTAATGTAATTAATGGACTGTATGTTTATGATCGAACTTTAACGTACTAAGCTGATAAATGATAGAACTTTAAAGGTGATTAAGTTTTTTTGAACTTTGGCTAATTCAATATTCAAATGAAGTAACTGATTTAGGAATGGTTTAAATCTACACATGCAGAACTTTTTACGATTCTACTAGGTGAGGTGTTGAAGAGAGTGTATTTAACCAATCTCCTTGTTACATCCTCATTTAATGGTAATTTGAACTTTGGCTAATTCAATATTCAAATGAAGTAACTGTTTGTTTTTTTAAGGAGGATTGTTTGAACTTTGCTTAATTCAATATTCAGATGAATTTTTAAGGTAATTAATGGTTGAACTTCGTAATGTAATTAACTTTATTAAATGTATGAATCTTGTAAAAGAATTAATGAAAAGGTGATTAAGATCGTTCGAACTTTGGCTAATGTAATTAATGGACTGTATGTTTATGGTTGAACTTTGCTGTACTAAGCTAATAAATGACTGAACTTTGCCTGTGTTTTAGAAAAATATTGTTAGCTTCGTTATAATCCAGTCTCATTTAAAGGGGATTAAGATTTTTGAACTTTGGCTAATAATGGTATTCAAATATGAACGCTCTGATGTAAAAAAAAAGCTACTGGTTGTTCGGATGAATGTAGAGGGACTTGATATAGCAATTTAGCCAATGTTAATTAATGCACTGTATGTTTATGGTTGAACTTTTTTAAATGTATGAATCTTGTAAAAGAATTAATGAAAAGGTGATTAAGACCGTTCGAACTTTGGCTAATGTAATTAATGGACTGTATGTTTATGATCGAACTTTAACGTACTAAGCTGATAAATGATAGAACTTTAAAGGTGATTAAGTTTTTTTGAACTTTGGCTAATTCAATATTCAAATGAAGTAACTGATTTAGGAATGGTTTAAATCTACACATGCAGAACTTTTTACGATTCTACTAGGTGAGGTGTTGAAGAGAGTGTATTTAACCAATCTCCTTGTTACATCCTCATTTAATGGTAATTTGAACTTTGGCTAATTCAATATTCAAATGAAGTAACTGTTTGTTTTTTTAAGGAGGATTGTTTGAACTTTGCTTAATTCAATATTCAGATGAATTTTTAAGGTAATTAATGGTTGAACTTCGTAATGTAATTAACTTTATTAAATGTATGAATCTTGTAAAAGAATTAATGAAAAGGTGATTAAGATCGTTCGAACTTTGGCTAATGTAATTAATGGACTGTATGTTTATGGTTGAACTTTGCTGTACTAAGCTAATAAATGACTGAACTTTGCCTGTGTTTTAGAAAAATATTGTTAGCTTCGTTATAATCCAGTCTCATTTAAAGGGGATTAAGATTTTTGAACTTTGGCTAATAATGGTATTCAAATATGAACCGCTCTGATGTAAAAAAAAAGCTACTGGTTGTCGGGATGAATGTAGAGGGACTTGATATAGCAATTTAGCCAATGTAATTAATGCACTGTATGTTTATGGTTGAACTTTTTTAAATGTATGAATCTTGTAAAAGAATTAATGAAAAGGTGATTAAGACCGTTCGAACTTTGGCTAATGTAATTAATGGACTGTATGTTTATGATCGAACTTTAACGTACTAAGCTGATAAATGATAGAACTTTAAAGGTGATTAAGTTTTTTTGAACTTTGGCTAATTCAATATTCAAATGAAGTAACTGATTTAGGAATGGTTTAAATCTACACATGCAGAACTTTTACGATTCTACTAGGTGAGGTGTTGAAGAGAGTGTATTTAACCAATCTCCTTGTTACATCCTCATTTAATGGTAATTTGAACTTTGGCTAATTCAATATTCAAATGAAGTAACTGTTTGTTTTTTAAGGAGGATTGTTTGAACTTTGCTTAATTCAATATTCAGATGAATTTTTAAGGTAATTAATGGTTGAACTTCGTAATGTAATTAACTTTATTAAATGTATGAATCTTGTAAAAGAATTAATGAAAAGGTGATTAAGATCGTTCGAACTTTGGCTAATGTATGTTTATGGTTGAACTTTGCTGTACTAAGCTAATAAATGACTGAACTTTGCCTGTGTTTTAGAAAAATATTGTTAGCTTCGTTATAATCCAGTCTCATTTAAAGGGGATTAAGATTTTTTGAACTTTGGCTAATAATGGTATTCAAATATGAACCGCTCTGATGTAAAAAAAAAGCTACTGGTTGTCGGGATGAATGTAGAGGGACTTGATATAGCAATTTAGCCAATGTAATTAATGCACTGTATGTTTATGGTTGAACTTTTTTAAATGTATGAATCTTGTAAAAGAGGTGATTAAGACCGTTCGAACTTTGGCTAATGTATGTTTATGATCGAACTTTAACGTACTAAGCTGATAAATGATAGAACTTTAAAGGTGATTAAGTTTTTTTGAACTTTGGCTAATTCAATATTCAAATGAAGTAACTGATTTAGGAATGGTTTAAATCTACACATGCAGAACTTTTACGATTCTACTAGGTGAGGTGTTGAAGAGAGTGTATTTAACCAATCTCCTTGTTACATCCTCATTTAATGGTAATTTGAACTTTGGCTAATTCAATATTCAAATGAAGTAACTGTTTGTTTTTTAAGGAGGATTGTTTGAACTTTGCTTAATTCAATATTCAGATGAATTTTTAAGGTAATTAATGGTTGAACTTCGTAATGTAATTAACTTTATTAAATGTATGAATCTTGTAAAAGAATTAATGAAAAGGTGATTAAGATCGTTTGAACTTTGGCTAATGTAATTAATGCGCTGTATGTTTATGGTTGAACTTTGCTGTACTAAGCTAATAAATGACTGAACTTTGCCTGTGTTTTAGAAAAATATTGTTAGCTTCGTTATAATCCAGTCTCATTTAAAGGGGATTAAGATTTTTTGAACTTTGGCTAATAATGGTATTCAAATATGAACCGCTCTGATGTAAAAAAAAGCTACTGGTTGTCGGGATGAATGTAGAGGGACTTTTAGCCAATGTAATTAATGCACTGTATGTTTATGGTTGAACTTTTTTAAATGTATGAATCTTGTAAAAGAGGTGATTAAGACCGTTCGAACTTTGGCTAATGTATGTTTATGATCGAACTTTAACGTACTAAGCTGATAAATGATAGAACTTTAAAGGTGATTAAGTTTTTTTGAACTTTGGCTAATTCAATATTCAAATGAAGTAACTGATTTAGGAATGGTTTAAATCTGCACATGCAGAACTTTTACGATTCTACTAGGTGAGGTGTTGAAGAGAGTGTATTTAACCAATCTCCTTGTTACATCCTCATTTAATGGTAATTTGAACTTTGGCTAATTCAATATTCAAATGAAGTAACTGTTTGTTTTTTAAGGAGGATTGTTTGAACTTTGCTTAATTCAATATTCAGATGAATTTTTAAGGTAATTAATGGTTGAACTTCGTAATGTAATTAACTTTATTAAATGTATGAATCTTGTAAAAGAATTAATGAAAAGGTGATTAAGATCGTTCGAACTTTGGCTAATGTAATTAATGGACTGTATGTTTATGGTTGAACTTTGCTGTACTAAGCTAATAAATGACTGAACTTTGCCTGTGTTTTAGAAAAATATTGTTAGCTTCGTTATAATCCAGTCTCATTTAAAGGGGATTAAGATTTTTTGAACTTTGGCTAATAATGGTATTCAAATATGAACCGCTCTGATGTAAAAAAAGCTACTGGTTGTCGGGATGAATGTAGAGGGACTTGATATAGCAATTTAGCCAATGTAATTAATGCACTGTATGTTTATGGTTGAACTTTTTTAAATGTATGAATCTTGTAAAAGAGGTGATTAAGACCGTTTGAACTTTGGCTAATGTAATTAATGGACTGTATGTTTATGGTTGAACTTTTTTTAAATGTATGAATCTTGTAAAAGAGGTGATTAAGACCGTTCGAACTTTGGCTAATGTATGTTTATGGTTGAACTTTGCTGTACTAAGCTAATAAATGACTGAACTTTGCTTAGTTTGATATATTAGTAATCCAGTCACTAACTAAGCAATTTAGCCAATGTATGTACTAAGCTAATAAATGACTGAACTTTGCCTAGGTTGTTTTTTTTTTTTTTTTAAGATAATAAATGACTGAACTCTAAGCAACCACCTTTAAACTTTGACGAACGCGATGATAGATATCGTAGATGAAAGTTCTAATTGATTTAAATCTTAAGTGTTAAGCTGGTTCGAACCTAATGATGTAAACAAATCTTTTTAAAGATTTTAAAAGATTATTAAAGCAACCACCTTTAAACTTTGACGAACGCGATGATAGATATCGTAGATGAAAGTTCTAATTGATTTAAATCTTAAGTGTTAAGCTGGTTCGAACCTAAAGATTTTTAAAAGATTATTAACTAATACCATCATCATACGCGCTACCAGGGCGAGCTGATGGTCTAGGTGTAAGGTGTCAGACTTCTATGCTGACGGTCGGGGTTCAAACCTCAGTCCCGCCACAAACCCTTCCCTCACCGAGGAATGCCAGACCGCCACCGTTAAACTGCTCGCAATGAAGAAGAACCCTCTTACCGCTGAGTTATCCAGGATTCACCCCCCGTCCCCATGATGAATGACCGTGACTCGACCGTACGAGAGACAACCCTTGAAGGTCACACCCCCTCCCATGACGATGGCGAGGAGATCCGGGGTGTACTGAAAGTGAATGCGAGTTCCTGGGGGTTCTAACCTTGCATACTACCCAGGATCCCAATCCATGATACATTTTACCGAGGATTGAACCTAGGACCTATGGATCTGTAGCCTGTTCCTGAAAACAATTCAATGTTTACTCTCCCCCCTCCGCATGAATGAGCCATATTAGTTTCGAGTACAATTATCCCGGGAAGCAAGGTTCGAACCTCGTATTGTTAACCTGAAAACAATTCATTGATTAAGTACGGTTATCCTAAAACACACACACACACCTATACACATACGGGTGTAACTATTCACATTTAACCTGAAAACAATTCATCGATTAAGTACGGTTATCCTAACACACCTGACCATCGGAGGGAGATAGGAATTGGGAAGTGAACCCACATTTGCTGGATACTTCGAGACCTGTGAGAGGGAGAATATACTTGTCATATCTGGAAATAATATTTTTTGAACTTTCCAGACTTCATACTGTTAGAGTGCCTGTCTTCAATCTGGTCCAGACTTCATACTGTTAGAGTGCTTGTCTCTAATCTGTTCCTAATTCATACTGTTAGAGTGCCTGTCTCTAATCTGATCCTGCTTCATATTGTAAGAGTGCTTGTCTCCAATCTGATTCTACTTCATACTGTTAGAGTGCTTGTCTCCAAACTGATCCTACTTCATATTGTTAGAGTGCTTATCTTCAATCTGATTCTAATTCATACTGTTAGAGTGCTTGTCTCCAATCTGTTCCTACTTCATACTGTTAGAGTGCTTATCTCAATCTGATTCTACTTCATACTGTTAGAGTGCTTGTCTCCAATCTGATTCTACTTCATACTGTTAGAGTGCTTGTCTCCAATCTGTTCCTACTTCATATTGTTAGAGTGCTTTTCTTCAATCTGATTCTAATTCATACTGTTAGAGTGCTTGTCTCCAATCTGATCCTACTTCATATTGTTAGAGTGCTTGTCTCCAATCTGATTCTACTTCATAGTGTTAGAGTGTTTGTCTCCAATCTGTTCCTACATCATATTGTTAGAGTGCTTGTCTCCAATCTGATTCTACTTCATACTGTTAGAGTGCTTGTATCCAATCTGATCCTACTTCATATTGTTAGAGTGCTTATCTTCAATCTGATTCTAATTCATACTGTTAGAGTGCTTGTATCCAATCTGATTCTACTTCATATTGTAAGATGCTTATCTTCAATCTGAATTCTACTTCATAGTGTTAGAGTGCTTGTATCCAATCTGATCCTACTTCATATTGTAAGAGTGCTTATCTTTAATCTGATTCTACTTCATAGTGTTAGAGTGCTTGTATCCAATCTGTTCCTACATCATATTGATAGAATGCTTATCTTCAATCTGATTCTACTTCATAGTGTTAGAGTGCTTGTATCCAATCTGATCCTACTTCATATTGTTAGAGTGCTTATCTTCAATCTGATTCTACTTCATACTGTTAGAGTGCTTGTCTCCAATCTGGTCCAGACTTCATACTGTTAGAGTGCTTGTCTCCAATCTGTTCCTACTTCATATTGTAAGAGTGCTTGTCTCCAATCTGATTCTACTTCATACTGTTAGAGTGCTTGTCTCCAATCTGTTCCTACTTCATAATGTTAGAGTGCTTGGCTCCAATCTGATCCTACTTCATACTGTTAGAGTGCTTGTCTCCAATCTGATCCTACTTCATATTGTTAGAGTGCTTGTCTCCAATCTGGTCCAGACTTCATACTGTTAGAGTGCTTGTCTTCAATCTGGTCCAGACTTCATACTGTTAGAGTGCTTGTCTCTAATCTGATCCTACTTCATACTGTTAGAGTGCTTGTCTCCAATCTGATTCTACTTCATTACTGTTAGAGTGCTGGTCTCCAATCTGTTCCTACTTCATAGTGTTAGAGTGCTTATCTTCAATCTGATTCTAATTCATACTGTTAGAGTGCTTGTATCCAATCTGATTCTACTTCATATTGTAAGAGTGCTTATCTTCAATCTGATTCTACTTCATAGTGTTAGAGTGCTTGTATCCAATCTGATCCTACTTCATATTGTAAGAGCGCTTATCTTTAATCTGATTCTACTTCATAGTGTTAGAGTGCTTGTATCCAATCTGTTCCTACATAATATTGATAGAATGCTTATCTTTCAATCTGATTCTACTTCATAGTGTTAGAGTGCTTGTATCCAATCTGATCCTACTTCATATTGTTAGAGTGCTTATCTTCAATCTGATTCTACTTCATACTGTTAGAGTGCTTGTCTCCAATCTGGTCCAGACTTCATACTGTTAGAGTGCTTGTCTCCAATCTGTTCCTACTTCATATTGTAAGAGTGCTTGTCTCCAATCTGATTCTACTTCATACTGTTAGAGTGCTTGTCTCCAATCTGTTCCTACTTCATATTGTTAGAGTGCTTATCTTCAATCTGATTCTAATTCATACTGTTAGAGTGCTTGTCTCCAATCTGATTCTACTTCATACTGTTAGAGTGCTTGTCTCCAATCTGGTCCAGACTTCATACTGTTAGAGTGCTTGTCTCCAATCTGTTCCTACTTCTTATTGATAGAGTGCTTATCTTCAATCTGATCCTACTTCATATTGTAAGAGTGCTTGTATCCAATCTGATCCTACTTCATATTGTAAGAGTGCTTATCTTCAATCTGATTCTACTTCATACTATTAGAGTGCTTGTCTTCAATCTGGTCAAGACTTCATACTGTTAGAGTGCCTGTCTTCAATCTGGTCAAGACTTCATACTGATAGAGTGCTTGTCTTCAATCTGCTCCAGACTTCATACTGCTATAGTGATTGTCTTCAATCTGGTCCAGACTTCTTACTGTTAGAGTGCTTGTCTCCAATCTGGTCCAGACTTCATACTGTTAGAGTGCTTGTCTCCAATCTGACTCTACATCATATTGTTAGAGTGCTTGTCTCCGATCTGATCCTACTTCATATTGTTAGAGTGCTCATCTTCAATCTGATTCTAATTCATACTGTTAGAGTGCTTGTCTCCAATCTGTTCCTACTTCATATTGTTAGAGTGCTTGTCTCCAATCTGGTCCAGACTTCATACTGTTAGAGTGCTTGTCTTCAATCTGATTCTACTTCATACTGTTAGAGTGCTTGTCTCCAATCTGTTCCTACTTCATATTGTTAGAGTGCTTATCTTCAATCTGATTCTAATTCATACTGTTAGAGTGCTTGTATCCAATCTGATCCTACTTCATATTGTAAGAGTGCTTATCTTCAATCTGATTCTACTTCATATTGTAAACTGTCTAATTGGTAGGTCATACTGTTTCCTTGAATCTAGGTACCGGACTATGATCTGTATCCTTTCATTAGGTTGAACCGAGACATAGGGTCAGTAGCCTGTTCCATTAGGTTTCTTGAACCCGGACTTCTAGATCAGTAGCCTGTTCCAGTTAGGTGTTTCCTTGAACCTGGGATTCACTAACTAGATCGTAGCCTGTTCCATTAGTGTTTGAACCCGAGATCTAGATCAAGCCTGTTCCATAGGTGTTCTGTAACCGATTCTAGTCTAGGTTGTAGTTTCCTGTGATTGATCAACTAGACCTAGGATCTGTACTGTCCATAGTACCCGAGACACTAGATCTACCTCATAGGTCGTTTCCTGTGAACCCGGACTTCTAGATCAGTGCCTGTTCCGTTAGGTTGTTTCCTGTGATCTAGGGATTCAACCTAGGACCTAGGGATCTGTAGCCTGTTCCATTAGGTTGAACCCGAGACATCTAGATCAGTAGCCTGTTCAATTAGGTCGTTTCCTGTGAACCCGGGACTTCTAGATCAGTTGCCTGTTCCGTTAGGTTGTTTCCTGTGATCTAGGGATTCAACCTAGGACCTAGGGATCTGTAGCCTGTTCCATTAGGTTGAACCCGAGACATCTAGATCAGTAGCCTGTTCCATTAGGTCGTTTCCTGTGAACCCGGGACTTCTAGATCAGTTGCCTGTTCCGTTAGGTTGTTTCCTGTGATCTAGGGATTCAACCTAGGACCTAGGGATCTGTAGCCTGTTCCATTAGGTTGAACCCGAGACATCTAGATCAGTAGCCTGTTCCATTAGGTCGTTTCCTGTGAACCCGGGACTTCTAGATCAGTAGCCTGTTCCGTTAGGTTGTTTCCTGTGATCTAGGGATTCAACCTAGGACTGACCACTCAGATCCCCTCCGGTGGTCGCATCTAGGGTTCGAATCTAGGTCGGGTCTACTCAAGAGTGGTATTCTGTTTTTTGAAACTAAAAACCTCCGCGGTATTGAAGTTTTATGTAGAGGGACTTAACTTTGCTGTACTAAGGTAGCATACTACCCAGGATCCCAATCCATGATACGTTTTACTACCATTTCGAGAATAGAATACACATACACATCGAGACCGTGAGACGACCCACATTTGCAGAGAGAGAGGGAGAGAAAACCCTGTCCTCCGTATGCTAGTCTCCCCCGCCCTCCCCCTCTCAGCCATCCCTAGCCCTCCGCGCATCCCAGTCGTGTCCTCTGCCCCTCCCCCTCCCCCCAAGTCCTCCATCAACAATTATGCTAATGAGTCACAGAACCACGCACCAAAAAAATATTTTTTGTCTCCCACTCCACCCAGGTGCTCCTCTATCCCTCTCCCCAACCCCCTCCACCCTTCACTCCCTCACCCGTGTCGCGCAATCGAGGGCTCCAACCCTTCCCCCACATGTCTAGCCTGTCATCTCAGAATCCATAAAAAAACAGGATTAATGCCTGTGCCGCCGTAAAATAGTCTCCCACTCCTCCCCGCACCCAGGTGCTGCTACAACCCTTCCTATCACCCCATCCCCCATCCTCCTGTCATCTCAGAATCCATTAAAATGGTGATTAATGGGATGTGTTCTCGTATACCGCAAACTGACTTACTTATGGATACTAAGGATTCTACCTGACCATCTCAGATTTCGATAAGATTTGTTATATAGTGTGTATGGATACTAAGGATTCTACCTGACCATCTCAGATTTCGATAAGATTTGTTATATAGTGTGTATGGATACTAAGGAAAACGCCAATTTTTATTTAAATATCTCAATCGGTTTTCAAAATATGGCTATGTAAAGTTTTCAAAAAATGGCCAAAAACGCAGTGCTTGTTTATTTTCTAATCGTCATAACAGCTCTCCTAATTAAGCTAGAGAGGTGGGAGAGGTGTCAATTTACTCATTTTTTTACGCCCTTTCTAATAACATGCATTGTCATAACAAAACATTTTCTGAAAAAATTGCGTCGCCAAAAAATTTTCAAAAAATTCTGGGCATAGTCTGTACTTACAACTAACCAACTAACCTCTATTTAGGTGACCTGGTGGTCTAGGGGTAAGGTGTCGGACTTCTGTGCTGGGGTCCGGGGTTCAATCCTCGGTCCCGGCACAGATTTATCTGATTATCAAACCCTTCCTTCACCTCTGACAAGACGTGTATTAATCACAACTTATGAATGTGGGGAATGCCAGGCCTCCACCGTGGTTCGGATTCCACGTTAAACTGTAGGTCCTCCATTTCATCTTACAATCACCCTACCATTACACATTAGCGTAAGTGCGTATAACCCGAACGGGTAGTAAGACGCGGTGCTAATAATAATAATAATAATAATAATAATAATAATAATAATAATAATAATAACCTCTATTAAATACACATGATATGATTTTTGATGGAAGCCTCACCGATAACCGTGTGGTCAAAGGAACCGGTTCGGAATAAACTAAATTTCCAGTGGCGAGGGAAGATTGGTTTAGAATCTCAGCCAGTTACACTTGGGAGTTGTTTTCTACACGTGACTTATCACTGTGGATTTTGCCGTCCTCTCTCCACGCTAATGCGCTTTTACGTTTCCTCTTGAAAACATTCAACACTCTTCCATAAGAGCCGTTAAATAACCCATGTGTTTGACGTCCTATTTTTTTTATGGTATATAAACCAAAATTATGTACCACACTATATATTCCTTTCAAATTTGAGCCCGGATAAAATAAAAAATAAATAAAGCTGTAGGGTATAAATGCGTTGAAGTACTTGATATATTTCACGTTGTATTGTGTTGCTTCATGGCTCGGCCGGAGGGGTGGTTTTTTTTATTACTACTATTATTGGTTCCCTCCCTTGTATTGTCTCTCTCCCTCCCTATCGCCTATTTCATCCCCCCCACCCACCCTCTTATTTCGCGGCTCACGTACTATATCTCTTCATCCCCCCCCCTTCCCCCCCCCCCAACTCAAGCAAAACCTCTTCGTAGAAGCGGCAGGAGATTTTGGGAATGAGTTTTTATTCTCTCTTTCCTCTTCTCTATTTCATCCGCCTCCTTTTTGTTGCCATGGTTACCGTCTTACCTCGCCAGCGTGACCTGCACAAACCTCTCTCTCTCTCTCCTACTTCAAATCAAGAAGGGAGGGAGAGAGTTCTTGATAGCACTTTTTTATTTTATAGAGTAAAGTTTGGATTTTTTTTTTCGTTTATGATAAAACGACAAAGAAAAAAAACAATCACCGAAAGTAGTTCTAGAAGATAGTTGTCATACAGTATAAATAAGACTTGTGTCCCCGATTTGAAAAATAAATTATTAATGAAATTTAAAAAAAAAAATAGATTGAAATTTAAAAAAAAAATGTTAAAATGTAAGATCTGACAAATGATAAACAATATCAAAGCTAACGACGATTATTTCTCACTCATTTTTACTTTTTTTTTTTTCTGAACGTTTGTCTTTTACTATACGTAGGAATAATCATCTAGGGTGAACTGGTGGTCTAGAGGTAAGGTGTCAAGACTTCTGTGCTGGGGGTCCGGGGTTCAATCCTTGATCCCGGCACAGATTTATCTGATTACCAAACCTTTCCTACACCTCTGACAAGACATCTTGTGAATGTGGGGAATGCCAGGCCTCCACCGTGGTTCGGATTCCACGTTAAACTGTAGGTCCTCCATTTCATCTCACAATCACTCTACCATTACATATTAGCATAATTGCGTAAAACCCGAACGGGAAGTAAGACGCGGTGCTAAATAATAAATAGTTATTATTATTATCTAGCCTACGTATAGTAAAAAAGCCAAAATTTAAGTAAAAAAATGTATCGCTTTATTTTTATATATTTAGTTATAATGAAAGTAATAGGATATGTATGATACATGTAGAGGGGAAAAAAAACCGGGAAATTTTGAATCGGAAAAAACCTATATAAAAAAATTTACGGTCACCATACTTCTCTCATCAAGGAGTCTAAAGAAAGTAATAAGTGTTTTATATTGAAGTTACTTTCCTAATTGCTTGTTTTATTTCTATTTCAGGTGAGTACCTAATGACGCAAGCCAGTGCCTAACAGCTTTAAGGGCGGTGATGGTGAGTTTATCATTTCTTAAGTGACTGAAATAAGTGGGTTGTAAAATTGTGGGGAAACGAATAATAATAATAATAAGAAGAAGAAATTCAAAATTATGTTTGTCGCATTCTTTTATATCGTGGGTAAAATTTGTTGTAGGAACAACAACTTACAAAAAATAATAATTTGCTAACAACATTAATGACTCGGGGCGTATAGCCCGAATGGGTAGTAAGACGTGGTGCTAAAAAAAGTGATAACATTTTATTTATTATTAGGACCTGTCTCTACAACTACCGGATAAATATTGCTATCGGGAAAGGAATAAAGAATCAATTCTTTCTCTGTTTGAAATTCGTTAAATATTCCTTCGATCCTTAGCTGTATGCAAGCGTGAAGAGTCGCAGCCTTACGCGTGGTTAGTACAATGGTTGTGTGCTTGTGTTAGTATTATGTTTGCAACAACAAAGTAGGTCACGCTATCCAAGGACACGCGCGGTTGGTTTATAGGTACCTTGCACGTAACGTTTTGCTATCGTGAGAGTCACTTTCAACCACCTTTCTTATATCATAGGCCTACCTACATACACTGCTTTGGAACACAAGTAGAAAGAGTTGCTTTACAAGGGACCTGTCAACGCTTGTACTCCCTTGTAGGTGAAATATAGGGGCCAGTCAACGCTTGTACTCCCTTGTAGGTGAAATATAGGGGTCAATTAACGCTTGTACTCCCTTGTAGGTGAAATATAGGGCCAGTCAACGCTTGTACTCCCTTGTAGGTGAAATATAGGGGCCAGTCAACGCTTGTACTCCCTTGTAGGTGAAATATAGGGGCCAGTCAACGCTTGTACTCCCTTGTAGGTGAAATATAGGGGCCAGTCAACGCTTATACTCCCTTGTAGGTGAAATATAGGGGCAGTCAACGCTTGTACTTCCCTGTAGGTGAGATATAGAGGCCACTCAACGCTTGTACTCCCTTGTAGTGAAATATAGGGGCCACTCAACGTTTGCACTCCTTGAAGGTGAGATGTAGTGGTCAGTCAACGCTTGTACTCCCTAGTAGGTGAAATATAGGGGCCACTCAACGCTTGTACTCCCTTGTAGGTGATATATAGGGGTCAATTAACGCTTGTACTCCCTTGTAGGTGAGATATAGGAGTCAGTCAACGCTTGTACTCCCTTGTATGTGAGATATAGAGGTAGGTCAACGCTTGTACTTCCTTGTAGGTGAAATATAGGGTCAGTCAACGCTTGTACTCCCTTGTAGGTGAAATATAGGGGCACTCAACGCTTGTACTCCCTTGTATGTGATATATAGAGGTAGGTCAACGCTTGTACTCCCTTGTAGGTGAAAATAGGGCCACTCAACGCTTGTACTCCTTGTAGGTGATATATAGGGTCAATTAACGCTTGTACTCCCCTTTTAGGTGAATATAGGGCCACTCAACGCTCGTACTCCCTTGTATGTGAGATATAGAGGTAGGTCAACGCTTGTACTTCCTTGCAGATGAGATATAGAGTAGGTCAATGCTTGTACTTCCTTTTAGGTTAGATATATAGGTAGGTCAACGCTTGTACTCCCTTGTATTTGAGATATAGAGGTAGGTCAACGCTTGTACTTCCTTGCAGATGATATATAGAGGTAGGTCAATGCTTGTACTCCCTTGTAGGTGAGATATAGGGGCCAGTCAACGCTTGTACTCACTTGTAGGTGAAATATAGGGGCCACTCAATGCTTGTACTCCCTTGTAGGTGAGATATAGAGGCCAGTCAACGCTTGTACTCACTTGTAGGTGAGATTTAGAGGCCGATAAATGCTTGTATTTATCTTTAAGCCCTTTATATATTGCGACATATTAATAATTGTATCAATTTATAAGCGAGCTATAAATCTTGATAAATGTTTGTATCTGTTTATAAGAGCGTTATAGAGCCCGATAAATGCTTGTATTAATTTATAAGCGTGTTTTAGAGACTAATAAATGCTTGTACTCTATTGATTATAATCTCTCTCGGACCTTGGTTGGTGTTGGAGGACCAAGCAAGATAAACTGGACTAAAGCGAGATGTTCCCCTGTACCATCACCAATCTATGGTACGTTTATTATATCATTCCTTATTTCGTCGCTTCTTCTCTCTATTCCTCCTCATCACTTGACTGTATGTGCCCTTATTTTGGTAGGAAGCCCGTTCTGATCAATAGTAGCACAATTCCTCCCGAAACGTCCTCTTAGGGATTCTAAGCGAAATTAAATGGTACAACCAAATGAGGCAAAAAAAAAAAAAATCAAATGAGTAATATTACAACTGCCATCAATGGGGTATGTGGGTATGACGTCAATAGAGAAAACCAGTGAGTGGGTAGGGGGTACCAATAGATCAATTACACTACTATCCAATATCATCGTTGATGGAACTGCAGATCTTTTAGAGAAAAGATTTATCTTCGCGCTCTCTCTCTCTCTCTCAGTTAACTATTGCCAAATCTCCTCTTTCTCGGTTATATCTAAAGGTGGTGTGCTGGGGTAAGAAGTAGATACTGGCAACCTCGACTAACCAGCGTTGCGAAACTTGTCTTATATTTGAGGGAGGTTTGACCACATGAAAACAAGAGAATGACAAGCTGAATAGTAACCATACAGTTACCTCAGAGAGATGATATCCAGTTGTACTCCAACTACGAGACAGTAGGATCCTGGTAAAAAAAAATAAGGCCTTCCAGAACGGTTTTCCTAGTCCCATCTCTTCCTTCTTCACTCTGCCATCTCTTCCTTCTTCACTCTGCCAGAAAAGTCGACCCAAACAGTTTCCAGTCCGTCTCTCTGATGTCGCAGCGGGTTGTTATCTCTCAGGCCTGGCCGTACGAGACGTGAGAACGTGTTCTTCCGGGTTATTGTTGGCCGAGCTTATGCATCCCGTGCACTTGTTGGCTGTTTTTAGTGGGGCGGGGGGAAGAAAAGTCCGCAGTTCTTGTCTCGACCACTTCTAGAGGCAGTTGTTGCGCTTACCACTTTTAGGAATAGCATACTTATTACCGCTAGACTGCGTAACAAACCTTTCTGCTCTGCAATATGCATTCAAGGCCGATCTTAAAGTCTTTTCATTGTAGGAGTTGTTTTCTGAAAGGCCTTTTTCCCTACCAGAAATCTATTATATAGTAGGATATTGGTAGGAAAAAAGACCTTCCAGAGAGTAATTCCTACCGTGAATTGATAGTAGGTGTATGCAAATGATATGGCTGCACAGGGCTCCACGATTTGGGCTCTGGTGACAGAGGGAGGGAAGAAAAGAAAGTTAGGTTAGGTTGGGTTGGGTTGGGAAATTTTTGTTCGCGTGCTCGTATATAGTCTTTCTGTATATTTTTCAGAGTTTAATAAAACACACACACAAAAAACAGAATTTTAGTTTGAATTATTGAAAGACTGAATCGACCTCTCCATTTTTTTTGTCTGTATGTGGTGGATATGTCTCACGATAACTTTTGAACGCATCGACCGATTTTATTCAAACTTGGGACAGTTGTTCTTTTTACCTTTATACAGATCCAAGTTCTTTGTGGAAGAAAATATAATGACGGGTTGATGAGAAATCAACCCTTATATTTATAAAAACTCGTCTCCTAACATTGATTATTACATGTATCTTATAGCGCATTTCCTGTTACCTTATACGGCTGAAAATACAGTAGCCCCACGACTTCTTTGGTGCTGATTGACAGCTCACAGCTGACTTCTGACAGTCAACATTTAGGTGTATACCTAAATTTTCTCTGTCGTAAGTGACAGCTGCTAAACACATGTTTTTGCAGATCATTTGGTTCGGCGTAGGGATACATAATTTGGTATAGTAACTTTTAAAAGCCGTCAGATGTCAGCTGTGATCTGTCAGTTAGCACCAAAGAAGCCATGGGGCTACTGTAGGTGTATTGGGGTAAACTATTTTATAACATTAGACTTAACTTAGGCTTTAAAAATATATATGTATTATTTGGGGGGGGGGGGACAGTTAACGGTAGGCCCCGGAAACTTACTCACAGCCGCGATGCGGCCAAAGGGAGCACAAGTATTTTTACATTTTTTTTTATCAAATTGATTTTTTTTGCTAAAATAAATCAAATTTTTCTTCAGTAGCAACATAAAAATTTAGTTTTTTGCACATGCTAATAATATCAACAAATTTTGAATATCTGTCCAGGGTGTCCTGGAATTTTGTCAATTTTTTTTAAATAAAGAGAAAAAGTTTCGACAAAATTCCAGGACACTCTTGACAGATATTCCAGATCTGTTGATATTATCATGTGCAGAAAACTTAACTCTATATTGCTACTGGAGAAAAATTGGATTTATTTTGACAAAATAAAAGTAATTCTATAAAAACTGTAAAAAAAAAATGTGCTCCCTTCGGCCTACGGCCATCGGCGGCCCTACATGCATTATACTGTTCTCAGTTGACGTCACGGGTACAGATGAAATATTTGTCGTGTGTGGTTTCATAAGCGGTGTGGTTTTCTCCATGTGTTCCACTGGGAGTTTCTCTATTTTATTACAAAAGTAATGAGGATGCATTTTATTTTATTAATCGCTTTGCTCGTTGTGGGCTCCGCCCTCAAACCCCCAGTGGGTGTAAACTAATGTGATATCGGCGTTGTTTTGAACGTTGATTTAGTTTCACAATTTTATTATTCTAGCTGTCACATAAGTGTGTCAGAAAATTTAAAAAATCTGTGGAAAATGTGCAAAATTTAACTAAAAAAAAATCTAGCTCTGGTGCAATCCGTTTTTTTTTAAATATATCTTACCGTTTAGCAACAAGAAGCCTCCAAAGAAAGGTCCGCACCGATTTTAAAGTTGCTCCGTCATTTTGAATTTTTTTTTCGGGGGTTAAATTTTTTTTTTAAATCGTTTTGGAATTTTTCTCTTCGGGTACAGGCTAGAAGCTATAAGTTTGTGCCAAATTTCAAGTTTCTATCTCATCTAGAAGTGGGTAAACATTAATGTCAGTGAGTGAACGAGTCCTGTGGCTTTATAGTATAGTGATTCCCTCCTCATTTCTTTCTTATTAAAAACAAAAGAGGCTCGTAGGACATTAGGGTCAATCTGTGATTATCCTATCTGAAATACTCGTTGTTTGTATCAGGTTGGATATAAGACTAGGAACGTCTGTCACTGTTTTTTTTAATGGTAAATATGACCGGAAAGGACATGACATTCATGTTATTATTATTAGCACCGCGTCTTACTACCCGTTCGGGTTATACGCACTTACGCTAATGTGTAATGGTAGGGTGATTGTGAGATGAAATGAAGGACCTACAGTTTAACGTGGAATCCGAACCACGGTGGAGACCTGGCATTCCTCACATTCACAAGATGTCTTGTCAGAGGTGAAGGAAGGGTTTGGTAATCAGATAAATCTTTGCCGGGACCGAGGATTGAACCCCAGCCACCAGCATAGAAGTCTGACACCTTACCCCTAGACCACCAGGTCACCGACATTCATGTTCGGTCGCCTTATTGTAGACTATTAGCCGCCTAGTACACACCATAGGAAGTTGTATACTTGTCTACAGTAGCCCCATGGCTTCTTTGGTGCTGAATGACAGCTTTGAAAAGTTACCAGACCAAATTGTGTATTCCAACGCCGAACCATATGATCTGCAAAAAACATGTGTTTAGCAGCTGTCACTTCTGACAGTCAACATTTAGGTATATACACCTAAATGTTGACAGTCAGAAGTTAGCTGTGAGCTGTCTGTCAGCACCAAAGAAGCCACGGGGCTACTTTAGACATCGTACCAGCAATGAGATGATGTGATTATAGTGGATATAAAGGTGTGGAGTCCGGTGTGTATTATCCTAACTTAAGCCTAATTAAACTAATCCTTGGCGATCGTTCGGATCATTCCCCAAGGTACCATTTGGAAATGGAACCTTGGACCCCATAGGGGCACTGAACCACCACACCAAGGTGCCTGTTGCCGCTATTGTGAAAACACCGTCCTCTTAATTTTACCATGTGTGTTCAATCGCTTGACAATTAGGTTAGGTTAAGCTAAATTAGGTTTGCGAGACTGAAAGGGAATCGTCTGATGGTTAGTCTATGATTTAGAGATGGAAATTTTCCAGGAAATCTTGAATAGTAGGGCCTAAGGGTGACCTGGAGATCTAGGGGGTAAGGTGTTAGATTGCTGTGCTGGGGGTTCCGGGGTTCAATCCTCGGTCCCGGCACAGATTTATCTGATTACCAAACCCCTTCCTTCACCTCTGAAAAGACGTGTATTAATCACAACTTGTGAATGTGTGGAATGCCAGGCCTCCACCGTGGTTCGGATTCCACGTTAAACTGTAGGTTCTCCATTTCATCTCACAATCACCCTACCATTACACATTAGCGTAAGTGCGTACAACCCGAACGGGTAGTAAGACTTGGTGCTAATAATAATAATAATAATAATAATAATAATAATAATAATTGAATAGGACAATTGTTTGCAGTGGCGGCTTGCGGGTGCAAAGATGGAAACTAGAGCCTATTATATACACACCGAATAGTGTAATAAGGAGCGAGGGAAGGAGAAGAGACCAATGTTATTTGCAATTACTCGGACCAACCTATAATTATTTTAACTAACTTGATGATACAAATATTAAAGTATGAACATAACGGGTCTACAAAGGCTCGCATTCATTCGTTTCTTTACTACTACTGCTGCTACTACTTAGCTGGACCATGTTTAGTGACTAAATATGTACAGATACAATAAAAAACTTCTACCCTCACCGCCACTAATTATTATTAATAATAATAATAATACCTAATAAAAAAATCCAAAAATTAGTTTAATTTTCTTTGCGAAGGGATATCAAAAGTTGTTGAATATCTATCGAGGGTGTCCAAGAATTTAATAAAAACTTTTTCTATTTATTTAAAAAGTTTGTCAACTAATGCATTTATGCTCTTGACAGATATTCAACAAATGTTGATATCAACATGTGAAGAAAATGAAACTCTTTATGTTTCTACTGGAGAAATGTTTGACTTATTTTGGTCAAAAAAAGTTTTTTTTTAAATAAAAACTGTAAAAAAAAAAACCCTACTCTTTTCTCGCGTCCCCAAAACTCCCACTTTGAGTGCCGTTGTATTTGTAGTTTCGGACAATCCGGAACCGACCAGTACACACCCCTGCCGGGTGTTGGCGTCTTTAGTAGCAATCAAAGTGAACTGTCAACTTTAAAAACCTTGGGAGATATCTAGAGGGCCATTCGTTCCGCTAAGAAATAAAAAAGTTGGCAAAACGTCCTCCCCCCCCTTCCCCCCCCCCCCCCCCATCGTCCCTCTCGTCTCTTTACTGTCAACACAATCCCATGGAATGTCCGTGAGATTTATTCGTGGGTCGCTCGTTCTGACTGTTCAAGAGTGCAATCACCTCGTCAGCTGCTTAGGCTATATTTACCTCGTCTCAAATCTTACTTGTTCCTCTGACGTCACTATCGGCCGGGCCGGACTAAACTTGAAAGCTACAGTCTGATTTTCATAGGAAATAAGAATATTTCAGTAACCCGCCTCTGTGGCGTAGTTGGCTAACGCGCTTGTCGTGTTTAGCTCGACTGCTGAGGACGGGTAGATCGAGGTTCGAATCTCGGTCGGGTGAACTGGGGGTGGTTTTTCCTAAATGGTTTTCCACTCTCTCTCCACGCAAATGCGGGTTCACTTCCTTTAATTCAACCTTCCCAATTCCTAATCCATTAGTGTAATTAGTACTTAAGCGTATAACCCGAACGGGTAGTAAGACGCGGTGCTAAATAATAATAATAATAATAAATAATAATAATATTACTGTAGATTCTTAATAGACTTAAAGTGGGGGGGGAAGAGACGCGGTAAAAAACCTTTGTTTCGGCAGTTTTATGGCAAAACCTTTTTTTATATATAAAATATTACTCAATTACAAACATATAATTAAATTTTCTTCACATGGTGAGCTCAAAATTTCTTGAATATCTCTCAAGGGTGTACTGGAATTTAATAAGATTTTGTTTTCTCTCTTCATTTAAAAAGTTTGTTAGATAATGCCACCATGCTTATGACAAATATTCAACAACTGTTGATACTATCATGTGCGGGTGACCTGGTTGTTTAGGGGTAAGGTGTCGTACTTCTGTGCTGGTGGGTCTGGGGTTCAATCCTCGGTCCCGGCACAGATTTATCTGATTGCCAAACCCTTCCCTCACCTCTGACAAGACGTGTTTTAATCACAACTTGTGAACGTGGGCTAATAATAATAATTATACTACCGCTTGGAATCGAACCCGGAACTTTTAGATTATTAGCCAGGGCTGATCGTTAGATCAATAGGTTTGCCATCTCTCTGATTCGTAATTGGGATAAAAGTGGGGTTGAGGAACCTTTAATTTTAATAAAATAATTATTTAATGCGTTGATATTTTGGAGGGAAAAAAAACTCGTGTCTTCCTTTACCCCCCTCCCTCTTCACCCCTTCTTTTCTGGTGTTGTATATCCAAGCGACGTCCGAACAGGGACTGAAAGGTTCCTATCCCATCGATCGCGTATATATTTCTCCCCCCCCCCCCTCCCCAACTAAACTACCTTTATGATGCATGTTACCTTCCTGCCCGATTTGACGTGCGTGTTAAGAGTGTGCGCATGCGTATCGGCCGGATGTTTACGAGGGAGACAGGTGGGATGTTCTAGTAAGAGACTATCCAGGTTCGATCCCAGATGGCGCCTAGATTAATAAATGTTTTAAACTAGGTATGTACCCTCTTCGGTGGCCGCATAGCCTAAGGCGGCGATTTTAAACCTTTTCCTGCTCGCGGAAAACACACCATAAGGTTTTTTTAAGGATAAATTTCATCAAAACTAACTAATAAGATAAATAGCTCATTATATCAATTGTGTTATTTAAAAAAATATTATTGATCATAAATTCAAAAAAAAATATATTCCGTGTATTTTTTCTCGTTTTTATTATATATATATATCGACACAAATTCCCGCGGCACATTGGTTAAAATTGCCGATCTTAAGTCCTCACTCTCTCAATAGACTGGACTACCGATGATGGAGGGGATTGGGGTTGGAATCCCAGTCGGGTGTACTGAGGGGGGTTTACCCAAAGTGGTTTTCCACTCTTTTTAACACCCAAATATGGGTACACTTCCTCTTAATTCAACCTTAATAATACCCAGGGGCTGCTCGTCCCTAAGGCGCGGAGGCGCGCGCCCCCCAACCCCACGAATCCCCAGTTCCTTTAAAAGTTATTATTCGCACTCTCACGACAATTTTATCTTGCCATAATAGTTTCAAGAAAAATATGTTTTTGGTTTAAGTAATAGCAGGCAATGTTTTTAAAATGGCATGCGGTTGGGCGCGAGGCGGTCAGCGCCTGACAGTGAGACAAACCTTCCCCCCTTAACCCGTTGTCCTCCTCTTGCTATAGCTAGCTAGCATTGCTTATTCTTCTTTTGAAGGTGCACTCCCTTACGCGCCCTAAGGTTGAAAGCTTGTGAAATGTGTAAGCGTGAACCAGCAATATTGTTGTCAGTCATCCTGCGTGCTCCTGCATCTTGAGGATGTGTGTGGCGTGTGTGTTTATAATAATATTATGTAGGGTTATTTTAGGATAATGTTTATTTGAGTTATATGTTTTGTAACTAGGCATAATATGAATAGTTCAAATCAGGCGCTTAAAACAACGAATATTGCAAGTTAACTCTTGATCAAAAAAGATAATTGAATTCATTAGGTAGGCCATGTCCTGAATTTTGTATGGAACAAAGTGAAAACATACAACCTATATATTTATGCACATTACACAGCTGCAGAGTTTCTACAATACATCCACGTCCTTTGGGGGAAGTTTTTTTTTTATCTTTCCATGTTGTTTGTGATATTAATTTTTGAGTTTAACTAAATGAATATTTAGCAAAACATATTCCGAGATTTGTGTCTTCTTTTAAATATATTATTTAGAAATAATTTATGAATTAAACAGGCTGCGCCCTCCAGCTTCTAAAGTGACGAGCCGCCACTGATAATACCTTACACAATAGCGTAATTTAGTACGTACGTGACGTATAACCCGGACAAGTACTAAGACTCAAGGCGCTTAAAAAAGAGGGTGGGGGTCTATATTGAACAAAAAAAATACTGAGGGGAGACATTTTGAAAAATATTTATTGCTATCATCTTAAGTAAACATATTTCCAAATAAGTATCTTATTCTTACAAAAAGAAAAGAGTAAGCCCTTTATATTTATTATTATTAAAACCGCGTCTTACTACCCGTTCGGTTTATACGCTTTAAGTACTAATTACGCTAATGGATTAGGAATTGGGAAGGTTTAATTAGAGGAAGTGAAGCCGCATTTGCGTGGAGGGAGAGTGGCAGGAAAACCAACCCCAGTTCACCCGACGAGATTCGAACCTCGATCTCCCCGTCCTCGGCAGTCGAGCTCAACACGACTAGCGCGTTAGCCAACTACGCCACCGAGGCGGGTTGGCCCCTTTATAAAAACGACAAGACTACACTATTTTTTTTTACCAAAAATATAAATTTACCTGCATTTGCGGGAAGGAAGATCAGTAACTCGTTAAAAAAAATACTCTTCACTACATCCGACTAGGATACGAACATGAATTTCTTGGTCTCAGGGCAATCCACTATATTGTAATATCCACGCCTTAGACTGTGCCACCATCTGTGTAGGTCACATAATTATTAGGTACACTCCGTTTACGGTGGAAGCTTGCAGTCTTACCTTGACTCGTTCCACTATGGCCCTATCATATAATCTGCAGTATAGGTGAAAAACAAGTGAAGCTTGATTGATAACTTCCAGGGAAACTAAGTATACGTATTCCCGTTCCTAAATCTCACGTCTATTGTGTCTTCTAACGGTGGTCGTTTGCTTTCCTCCATTCGAAAACATTCTGGAAGCACACTTTAACGTCCCACGCATGGGAGAGTTCAATGGAGAATATCCAAGAACGGTCTCAAATCATATACTGCACCGCAGTATAGTAGATAGTCCTGAGGTAATTCATACACTGCATCGCAGTATAGTAGATAGTCCTGAGGTATTCATACACTGCACGCAGTATAGTAGATAGTCCTGAGGTATTCATACACTGCACGCAGTATAGTAGATAGTCCTGAGGTATTCATACACTGCATCGCAGTATAGTAGATAGTCCTGAGGTATTCATACACTGCACCGCAGTATAGTAGATTGTCCTGAGGTATTCATACACTGCACCGCAGTATAGTAGATAGTCCTGAGGTATTCATACACTGCACCGCAGTATAGTAGATAGTCCTGAGGTATTCATACACTGCACCGCAGTATAGTTGATGGTCTGAGGTAATCATACACTGCACCGTAGTATAGTAGATGGTCCTGAGGTATTCATACACTGCACCGCAGTATAGTAGATGGTCCTGAGGTATTCATACACTGCACCGCAGTATAGTAGATAGTCCTGAGGTATTCATACACTGCACCGCAGTATAGTAGATGGTCCTGAGGTATTCATACACTGCACCGCAGTATAGTAGATGGTCCTGAGGTATTCATACACTGCACCGCAGTATAGTAGATGGTCCTGAGGTAATCATACACTGCACCGCAGTATAGTAGATGGTCCTGAGGTATTCATACACTGCACCGCAGTATAGTAGATGGTCCTGAGGTATTCATACACTGCACCGCAGTATAGTAGATTGTCCTGAGGTATTCATACACTGCACCGCAGTATAGTAGATGGTCCTGAGGTATTCATACACTGCACCGCAGTATAGTAGATGGTCCTGAGGTAATCATACACTGCACCGCAGTATAGTAGATGGTCCTGAGGTATTCATACACTGCACCGCAGTATAGTAGATGGTCCTGAGGTTTCATACACTGCACCGCAGTATAGTAGATGGTCCTGAGGTATTCATACACTGCACCGCAGTATAGTAGATGGTCCTGAGGTATTCATACACTGCACCGCAGTATAGTAGATGGTCCTGAGGTATTCATACACTGCACCGCAGTATAGTAGATGGTCCTGAGGTATCATACACTGCACCGCAGTATAGTAGATGGTCCTGAGGTATTCATACACTGCACCGCAGTTAGTAGATGGTCCTGAGGTATTCATACACTGCACCGCAGTATAGTAGATGGTACTGAGGTATATCATACACTGCACCGCAGTATAGTAGATGGTCCTGAGGTAATCATACACTGCACCGCAGTATAGTGGATGGTCCTGAGGTAATCATACACTGCACCGCATTATAGTAGATGTCCTGAGGTAATCATACACTGCACCGCAGTATAGTAGATGGTCCTGAGGTAATCATACACTGCACCGCAGTATAGTAGATGGTCCTGAGGTATTCATACACTGCACCGCAGTATAGTAGATGGTCCTGAGGTAAATTCATACACTGCACCGCAGTATAGTAGATGGTCCTGAGGTATTCATACACTGCACCGCAGTATAGTAGATGGTCTTGAGGTATTCATACACTGCACCGCAGTATAGTAGATGGTCCTGAGGTAATCATACACTGCACCGCAGTATAGTAGATGGTCCTGAGGTATTCATACACTGCACCGCAGTATAGTAGATGGTCCTGAGGTATTCATACACTGCACCGCAGTATAGTAGATAGGGCCTGAGGTATTCATACACTGCACCGCAGTATAGTAGATGGTCCTGAGGTATTCATACACTGCACCGCAGTATAGTAGATGGTCCTGAGGTATTCATACACTGCACCGCAGTATAGTAGATGGTCCTGAGGTAATCATACACTGCACCGCAGTATAGTAGATGGTCCTGAGGTATTCATACACTGCACCGCAGTATAGTAGATGGTCCTGAGGTATTCATACACTGCACCGCAGTATAGTAGATTGTCCTGAGGTATTCATACACTGCACCGCAGTATAGTAGATGGTCCTGAGGTATTCATACACTGCACCGCAGTATAGTAGATGGTGCTGAGGTATTCATACACTGCACCGCAGTATAGTAGATGGTCCTGAGGTATTCATACACTGCACCGCAGTATAGTAGATGGTCCTGAGGTATTCATACACTGCACCGCAGTATAGTAGATGGTCCTGAGGTATTCATACACTGCACCGCAGTATAGTAGATGGTCCTGAGGTATTCATACACTGCACCGCAGTATAGTAGATGGTCCTGAGGTATCCATACACTGCACCGCAGTATAGTAGGATGGTCCTGAGGTATTCATACACTGCACCGCAGTATAGTAGATGGTCCTGAGGTATTCATACACTGCACCGCAGTATAGTAGATGGTCCTGAGGTATTCATACACTGCACCGCAGTATAGTAGATGGTCTGAGGTAATCATACACTGCACCGCAGTATAGTAGATGGTCCTGAGGTAATCATACACTGCACCGCAGTATAGTGGATGGTCTGAGGTAATCATACACTGCACCGCATTATAGTAGATGTCCTGAGGTAATCATACACTGCACCGCAGTATAGTAGATGGTCCTGAGGTAATCATACACTGCACCGCAGTATAGTAGATGGTCCTGAGGTATTCATACACTGCACCGCAGTATAGTAGATGGTCCTGAGGTATTCATACACTGCACCGCAGTATAGTAGATGGTCCTGAGGTATTCATACACTGCACCGCAGTATAGTAGATGGTCCTGAGGTATTCATACACTGCACCGCAGTATAGTAGATGGTCCTGAGGTATTCATACACTGCACCGCAGTATAGAACGGACACCTGAACTTCACGAGCCTAGGAGGACCTCAAGGGATGCTCTCGCCCGCCTTGCCCTCTTCGTCCTGGCCTCGTCGAGTCATTTCCGCTGCGGCATTCCCTCGCGTGGGAGAGGGTGAGCCTCCAAGCCGAGTCTTCTTCCCTCCCCCTCCCCCTCTACCCAGTCCGTGCCGGAGACGAATCCTTGGGAGATCCGGTCGTAAAGTGGACTCCAAGGCTTGCATTTTAAAGGCCGAGAGGGAACAAAAGAACCGACAGAATTCTGTGTTTTTTTTCGAGGTCGTCACTCCCGAGAATACCAGCAAGATCTCGTCCGAAGGTCTTTGAATGGATATTCAGCGGTGTGGTGGTGGGGTTTATTTGCCTCTAATGTATCAAATAAATCGACCTAGGGGGTCTTGGGGTAAAGTTCTCGCCTCAGGGGACCCGATGTTCGTGGGTTAACACCGATCCGTAATCAAACGTATTTTTCTTGAGCGATTAAAATCCGTAACGCAACTTCCGACTGGGGTTGAACTCACCCATATTGGTACCGAGGTGAGAACTTTACCCCGAGACCCCTGTTATGGACTTAGTGTAAAAACCACCTGTCACACCATTTCTGAATTCGAACCCCCGACCTCCTTGGTCTGGCGTGGATGGACTGTCGTGTTTTTTTTTTCATAACTGCAGAACCCCCTATTTCCACTTGATATTATCGATAGCATTTAATACATTGAGTCCTTTTTTTCATTAATTCTTTCTTTATTTTTGTAGTACAATATATATTCATTAAGCTTGATGTCAGTACTTCAGTAGTCATTCCCCAGTTTATGAAAAAGATACAAAAATATTATTATATGGAACTGTGTTGTTGCTCACGCCAGTGCCGGCTCTGGCGTGATCTGGAAGGAAGTTTTTTTTTTTTACTCAGCGTGTGTTGTGCTTAAAAACTGTGTACCATATTATTGAATGTGATAAAGTGTAGAAGAGTGTAGAATTAGCTTCCAGATATTCTATTTGATTCTTTTTTTTTCCTGTTATTTTATTTAACAGAGAAACTAAATGCGCTTGCAGTACTTTCAATGTAGAAAAATGTCCTCAATTGTCATCCAGAGATCAAGGAGAAAATTATTGAACGTTTTGCTCAAATTAAAACGGGGAGAATGGATTTCATTTTTAAATTAATAGATCAAGCTTGAACTGTAACAACTGTTAAAGTAAGTAAAAACATTTTTTTTGTTAAGATTTTATCATGTTCCTGAATAAAAAATTTTATATACATGTTTTTTTTTCCTTTTACACAATTTTAAAACAAAGGCTAAACATTTTCTGGAGCAGTACCCCCACAAATTTTAGCTATGAGCTCCACTTCTCGGCAGTAAATTTACTCTGCCATATACGGCCCTAACACGGTCAAGGTAAATAGCCCTATTGACTATGGGAACGGCCACAGTAACGCCACACTGCAATGCCGTACACGGTCAAATTTCACTGACCACTGACCAAAATCAAATTTGTCCGCTTTTTCTGTCGTATTTGGCAATGCGCTCTATGCGGCACCTGAACAATTTATTTAAATTAAAATCGCCAATATTTTAAATACGGGCATATATTGATAAAAATCAAACTCTATATTTTGATAATTAATGTCGATGTTTCATGACCTCCCTGAAAACAAAAAAAAAGTGGTTTTCGCCATTCCGTCTTTATGCCTACACCTCGGGCTGAAGTCGAAACTATTTTCATAGATTGGGCTAAAACTTTGTATATGGGGTTTTCATAAGGTCCTCCCGAGGTGTTTTTGGAATTAAATATCTAAACCTAAAATTAAGGGTAGTTTATTTAAGGGCAAAAATAGAAAACATCGATTTTCTCAAAATTTGTTCTAACAATTTTGATTCAATTTGGTATCGAGACACTCTATATTATTATAAAAACAAGATGGTAATTCTTATTTTCTCGTGAAAATGGCTTTGAGGGTACTTAACATGTGGAAAATTTTCCAATTTTCGTCATTTCTACGTGCTTATTTGAGTTACAAAATAACTTATCCCTTTTATTTGAAATATATATTTATAAAACCAATAATTTTTGAGTTATAAACAAATATTTATACTTTTTAATTAAGGCCTTTAAAAATAAATTTGATTCTTATTCTCTTTGGTGGACAAAGATGTTTCTCTTTTCTCAATTGTTCTGTAACAGTGTTCCTAGTTCCTAATACCAAAGAGTAAGTAACAATGAATATTATTTCATTTATTATCTTTGGTGTAGTGTTTCTACAACAATGTATGACCTATTATTTTGTTTTACAAATCTTACGAGTTTTAGTAAATATTTATTTTAAGATAAAAGCGGGAGAAAGTATTTTTTTTTTCAAACAATATGATTTTTAATAAAGGAATGGTATCTAATAAATGCATACTATTAAGTCTGTTCAGCGTAGGAATTGTCTTCTGAAAGGCCTTTTTTCCTACCAGAACTCTAATATATAGTAGGATATTGGTAAGAAAAAACACCTTTCAGAGAGTAATTCCTACCTTGAATGGCGTTTATGTGCGTGCTTTTCTGGTAATCTACACAACATCTCTTGTGTACTGTCGTGTTCTGTCCGCCGTATATACGGCAGAGCAAAAAAAAAAAAACTGCCAAGTACGGAGCCGGTGTCTAGCGAGAAGGTGGGGTACATCATTACCGGTTGACCTTGATAAAAAAAATATATCCGTGGTGTCTTTGAAGGCATGTTTTTGGTACGATTATAAACACGCTTTCCTTATCTCGAACTAGATATGTCCATATTAGCAAGGACAAAATGTCCTTGGGAGGGAATAGTTTATGAAGGCTCATTGGCTGGGCAGTCAAAACAGTTTTTTATCTATATTATTTAGCACCGCTACTTACTAACTGTTTAGATTATACGCTTAAGTACTAATTACACTAATGGATTGGTAATTGGAAAGGTCTAATTTAGAGGAAGTGAACCCGCTTTTGCGTGGAGGGAGAGTGGAAAACCATTTAGGAAACACCACCCCCTAGTTCACCCGAGCGAGATTCGAACCTCGATCTCCCCGTCTTCGGCATTCTAGCTCAACACGAAATTAATTCATTAGCTATCTACGCCACCGAGGCGGGTAGTTTTTTTTTAATCCACCTCGTATCAAAGACAGATTTCAATGATAAAGGGAAGCTCTTCACATCTAACTGCGGGAGAATGAAGGGGACGTGAGGAAAGGTCAGGGTTTTTATTCTTTTAATAGAAAAACGTTTTTCAGAACAAAATAAATCAAATATTTCTCCATAACAAACATGAAGTTTAATTTTCTTCACATGGTGAAATCAACAGTTGTTTAATATCTGACCCGCCTCGGTGGCGTAGTTGGCTAACGCGCTTGTCGTGTTGAGCTCGACTTCTGAGGACGGGGAGATCGAGGTTCGAATCTCGGTCGGGTGAACTGGGGCTGGTTTTTCCTAAATGGTTTTCCACTCTCCCTCCACGCAAATGCGGGTTCACTTCCTCTAATTCGACCTTCCCAATTCCTAATCCATTAGCGTAATTAGTACTTAAAGCGTATAACCGAACGGGTAGTAAGACGCGGTGCTAAATATTATTATAAATATATTATTTAATATCTGTCCTGAGTGTACCGGCGTTAGGTCAGAAATTTTTTAAATGCAGAGAAAAATTTGTCATTAAATTCCAGGACATCGTTGACAGATATTCAACAACTTTTAAGATCACCACGTGAAGAAAATTAAACTATTTTCTGTTTTACAGAAGAAATATTTGATTTATTTTATTTAAAAAAAAGTATTGATACAAAAACTGTAAAAACATACATTTCACTTATATCTCATTTACTTACTGTAACCCGCCTCGCTAGCGTAGTTGGCTAACGCGCTTGTCGTGTTGAGCTTGACTTCTGAGGACGGGGAGAACGAGGTTCGAATCTCGGTCGGGTGACATGGGGGTGGTTTTTCCTAAATGGTTTTCTACTCTCCCTCCATGCAAATGCGGGTTCACTTCCTCTAATTCAACCTTCCCAATTCCTAATCCATTATCGTAATTAGTACTTAAAGCGTATAACCCGTACGGGTAGTAAGACGCGCTGCTAAATATAAATATATATATATATATACACTTACTGTAATTTTAAGTATTCTAAAATTTCATATCACTCGCTTTATTACCAAATCGCAAAAAAAAAGTAAGATAGTGTGTGGGGGTGGTCAAGAATTATTAAAAAATAACTTTAAATAATTTTAGAACGGCCCCTTTAGGACATTTCTAAGACTACGATGGGATTTTTTTTTTATCTTGACGCATAATTAGTAGTTGTTTTAGGGGATGGGAGTTGAGGAAGAGCAATCTAGGAAACTTCTTGCAGCGTCTCATATCCCCTCCTCCGGTATCACGTGACCGCAAATTACTGATGACAAGACCTCTTCTTAACTCCTGTCTCCCCCCCCCCCCCGGCCGTACCTACTACTCTAACTAAATTAATTAAACCGGCAATGACAGTGTGTTTGTGTGTGAGTGTGCTTAAACTAGTTTACGTTCATCTATTTTTAAACAGTTCCTCGTGTCTTGAGTACACTCCAAACTATAACTCTACAGGGGCACGGACACCCCCTTCCCGCCCCCGCCCCAGCTTTTTTGAACATAAAAATAGTTATCTCTTTTATTTTACAACGTATTTTGTAAGGGGGGAAAAAACCTTAATAATACGAAGTGGGGCACCATTATATACACACAGTGAATTATTCGATTCGTTATACAGTATTCCGGTCCCAAGAGGATTCGTTACTCGCTGCAATCGTCACGCGACTGTAGCAGCACTTGAGACTCCAATGGAGAAGCTGACATGGGCCAGCCCCTCTCGTTTAAGACCCGTCGTCCAGTGGAAGATAACTCTCAAGCGCCATTCCACTCCCCGCTTCCCAGTAGTTCGTCGTGCCAGTCTAGGTGGGCCCGCGATTCGATACATATGTTGTGTTTTAGCGTGTATTTAGTATGTGTTAAAGACCCAATAATTAAGGTAACGAGTGAAAGTGAGTGGTTAAAATGAATAAAGTAGATTATTTATTAAAAACTAAGTTTTGCACAGACAATTAATAGAAACAAACTCTCAACCTTATGGGAATTTCGCTGCGCTCTTTTTGCCAGCTTGAGTCCTTCAACGCTAGGATCGCTGCGGTTAGTTCTATCATCATCCAGCAGTGACACTAGCGAAGCCCAGTGTTGAAGGACTCAAGCCGCCAAAAGGAGCGCAACCATTTTAACCTGGAGGTTGAGTGTCTGGGTATATTATTTGTCTGTGGTCTAGTGACTCATTGCAGGTGGATGGCATTAAAAAAATGCATGAATTGGTAAACAATAACTGTGGTTAACTATGAGTCAAGAAAAACAAAGCTTATATTGTCTTTATTGTTTATTATTTGGTTTGTACAAGTAATGTTATCACTTGGTAAATTTAATTCGAAACCTGTATTATTTTATTATTTTTGTTTGTAGGGCTCTTAAGTGATTTTTGTTTAGAAATAAGATGACTTATATTATTTGAATTTAATATATTAACACGTGCTGAGGGGAAAAAAATCACTAGCAGTAAACTTTGACTTGGCCTCATCAAAAATAAATATCACGCGCTGCCACTGCAAATCTTAGTAGTTTCTAGACCTGTGAAACATAACGTATGTATTAATTACCTCTCCAAATTGACCGCTTCTGTCGCCTTGGGGGTCAGAATTCCTGTCTCTGAATCCAGAGGTCCCAGGTTACAGGTTTGTCGTGAAGTATTGGGTCTGGATTGGGGTCGACTCAACTTTGTTAAGAAAAGTGAGCAGATCCGGTCTAGGAAACTGAGATAAACGGCCAGAGGGCTCGCTGGGTTAACTATAATTCATTCACGACCTAAGTTTACCTGGATGACAGCTCGAAATGTTACTAGAAGTAATCCCTAATATATCACTACGCCAACAGCTGACATCTATCACTTTGGATGACTGTAATGAAAACAGATGGTAATATATTAATGTGATAGTTAGCCACAGTAATTTAGGCCAATATTATTTATATATTTATTTGAGGTCGGACACAAAGTTTATTTATAGTTTTATTCCCCTTAAAAAAATATTAACACCACTTTCACAAAAACTTCTAACGAACATAGCTTCAAAATGGCGACTGACGAATTTAAACAATATGGTTGAACATGACGGTAAACAAGTTGTTTACATTGATGCAAACACGCAGTTGATGAAAATATATTATTCAGTTAAATATTTCGAAATACAATAAAATAATCATAAAATCATTTATTGTATGTAAAAAAAGACAAGAATTTTATTTTCCAAATAAATACGATGCCCATATTAAAAGATATTGACATGACACCTTATATCCGAAAATGTTGGCACTATCGTCGCCAACAGACGATGGCCACTCGGTCGGTATGGCTCGATATTTGTTAAAACTCTCGTCCTCAAAAATTTTCGACCTCATTTGTTTCTCTCTTTCTACCAATAAGATATCTCGCTAGAGGGACGATGTCTTTGTTGAGTTTGCAGCTTATTTTAGGAATACCGATATACCTCGTGACTTGTTTTTACGAACTTTTTATTAGTACATCCAAATGAATATAAAAAAATATTTGTTTAGTCCTTAGCATCTTAAAAAATTTTCTTTTACACTCGCGAGATAAACGTAATTTGATATTTTCGTGAAATTGACTAATTGGCATTTTATATGCGAGTAATGGTAGTTTAGGTCGATTATAACGAGGATTAACGCTACAAAAACATTACAAATAGGAGACTTAATGGTTTTTTCTTTTCTTTCTTTCTTTTTCTTTGCTTGAAATTGCCAGAAATTAGCGGCACGGTGCACAGCATGGAGTTTCTCCTGCTTTTATCTTCAATTAGATATTTACTCAACACCCGCAAGATTTGGGAAACTAAATAATAGGTCTATACATTATTACTTATTCTATGGCATTAGGAACTAGGAACACTGATAGAGAAAAAATAGAGAAATGAAAAAGATCTTTGTTTGCCAAAGAGCATAAGAATCACATTCATTTTCAAAGACCTGGATTGAAACATATTTGCTTATAGCTCAGAAGTGATCGGTTTTATAAAGATATATTTCATATATGATTATTATCACCACGTCTTACTACCCGTTCGGTTTATACGCACTTACGCTAATGTGTAATGGTAGGGTGATTGTGAGATGAAATAGAGGACCTACAGTTTAACGTGGGATCCGAACCACGGCGGAGGCCTGGGCATTCCACACATCCACAAGTTGTGATTAATACACGTCTTGTCAGAGGTGAAGGAAGGGTTTTTGCAATCAAATAAATTCGGTATAGGGACCGAGGATTGAACCCCGGACCACCCAGCACAGAAATCTGACACCTTTACCCTAGACCACCAGGTCACCGACTATTTCTAATAAAAGATTTGTATCTTTTAATAGTACTACAGCTTGACAATTATAAGTTATTACGTATCTCAAATAATTACGGAGAAATTTTGAAAATTGAAAAATTTCCTCGTTGTAAAGTACCCTCAAAAGTCAGTTTCATGATATAATGAGAACCGTCATCTTGTTTATAATAATAAACATTGTTTGGATATACAAATTAATCAAAATTGTTATAATAGATTTCGAGAAAAATCGATTCTTTTTAAAAAAAATTTACCTTCAGTAAACTACCCTGAAGTTTAGGGTTTGATATCTAATTCCAAAATTCCTAAAGGGGGACATTATGAACACCCAGATACCAAGTTTTGGCGCAATCAGTGAAATAGTTTCGGCTCTAGCCCGAGTTATAAGCTGGACTGTACATCAGTGTCTTAAGGCGGGGTGCTAGTGAGCGCGAGTTTAGTGCATTAAGTTTGCCGTTTTTAAAGCACAAACATTTTTTGGCCAAAATAAATCAAATATTTCTTCTATAGTAACATAGAGTTTTGTTTTCTGCACATGCTAATCTCAACAGTTGTTGAATATCTGTCATGAGCATGTCGGCATTTGGTGACAAACTTTTTAAATAAAGAGAAAAGTATGTCACCAAATGCCGCCATGCTCATGACAGATATTCAACAAATGTTGAGATTAGCATGTGCAGAAAACAAAATTTTATGTTTCTATAGAAGAAATATTTGATTTATTTTGGCCAAAAGATGTTTGTGCTAAAAAAAAAACCCTGCAAAAATACTGCCCTAAACTCGCGCTCACTAGCACTCCACCTTAAGCGGCGGTTGTTCCATCATTATATTATGTGTCCGGACATATAAAGGCCTACTATTAAAACATTTCACTGTATTTCATTTCATATCATATATGGGCGCATGCGCATAATCAATACCCATGATCGCCCGTTGTCCAAACACCTATCCCGCTTTGTTTCGCGACGACGCCAACAGATGGTCCCCTCGAGAGGAGGGAAGGGAGTTAGCGACGCTTCGGACGTCGTTTGGGGTGGCGTGACTGATTGTCTTCGTGCGTGTCTGGCCGTGCCGAGGTCTGGATCGACGCTCCTGGCGTGGCGGGAACCCTATTTTTTTGGGGGGGTCCTTGGGATCGATTGGCTCGTCCGAGGACGTTGAGCTCGGACTCTTCACCCCCCACCCCACCCCACCCTTTCCCCTCGAGTTCTTTGTTGCCTTCACCTTCAGACAGACACACGTGAGCCCGACGTTTTGTTTTATTTGCACCCCCGTGACTTACTACCCGTTGGGTTATGCGCTTATGTACTAACTGCGCTAATGGTTTTAGGGATTAAGAAGGCTATATTTAGAGGAAATGTACCACATTCGCATTTGGCAGGAGATTTGAAAACCCTCATTACACCGACTGAGATTTGAACCTCATGCCGTTATCGGCAGTCAAGTCTTTTGAGAGTGACTGACGCCTTATACCAAGGGTCGGAAAAAGGTCGACCTTGCTATGTTCCATATGGTACAGCTTGTAAGATATGGTCATTGTGTACTGTGTTTGGTAATCAGATAAATCTGTGCCGGGACCGAGGATTGAACCCGGAACCCCCAGCACAGAAGTCTGACACCTTACCCCTAGACCACCAGGTCACCGTTTTTGATATTAATTATCAAAGTGACGGGTGCATATTTCATGATTTGACGTATTATTCCGTGAACTCAGTTCTAGCGTTTATAACTGTCAGATAAGACCCTTTCTATGAAAGTTGACTGTGCCATAGGGGTGGACACACTCGTAGGACTAGCTGATCCTGTAAACTAGTTTGGGGCGCTATCTCTAGGAGCAGCCTTTTATTACGTCACAGAGGAATGCGCATGCGTGGATGTCAAGTCCATAGAAAAAAGGAAGTGTGAAGTCAATATAAAATTCACCTTTACTATTTGGTTAGAAAATTGTCGTTTATTTAGCTAGTTTTTTCTAGATTTTACATTTTATAACGAGGTTTATTTATAAAGTCATAGATTTAGTTACATTTGTTTGAATTTGATATAAGAATGGATTGAATTAACATTCCGCAATAGAAAACGCGTCGTGTTACAATTGTAACGTCCTGATTTGATTCTTTTAGTTCGCGGCAATAACACCGCAAGCGCTAGCGATGAGGCTCTACTTGCCAACATTTAGAGTGGCGCATCTATATACTTATCCCTTTTCTATGGCCTGTACTGTTTATTCGACCAACATTTCCGACCGTTGCGGCAGATTAGCCGCTACGCCAAATAAACGCTCGCGTACATGACTCCGATAATGAGTTCCAAGCCAATGTTCGGGCACGTTTAATAACACCCTTCGCCCGTCCACCCACCCTTCCATCCCTTACAACCACAACTAATCTGATGTTAACGTGATTTGTAGCCTACAACTACCTCCTCGGTGGCCGCGTGATCTGACGCGCTACTCTCGTGACGGAAAGGTCTGGGTGCGATCCTGGTCGGTTACACCGAAAGAGGTTTTCGCTATTTAAATGTTTTTTCCCCCCACTCTTCCTCAACGCTAATGCGGGTGCATTTCCTCTCAATCAAGCCTTCATAATCCCAAACCCATTAGTTTTACTAGTACATAGGCGTATAACCTGAACGGGTAGTAAGAAGCGTTGATAATAATAATAGATCAAATAAATAATACGATAGAAAGTATCAATACCTACAAAATAGCACCGTTTGTAGAACACCTGTCTGGTGCGTAGCTAGTCTAACGCCTTATACTGTTTGGCCATCTGTGTGGGGTCCAGTGACTCGCCTAAGTCCCCCCCACACATTAAAAAAAAAATCATGTGTAAAAGTGTGTTAAAACGACCTTTGACATTGAGGCACACGCTAGCTTTTCTAAATTTAAACTTTACCAGTCGTTCGATTTTTTAAAGTCTGTTCACCGTAAGATTTGTTTTCTGAAAGGCCTTTTTGCCTACTAGAAATCTATTATATAGTTGGATATTGGTAGGAAAAAAGACCTTTCAGAGAGTAATTCTTAGCGTGAATGGAGTGTACATCGACCACGCCCTTGTGCTTGCTGCCGGTTGTGTGTATGTGTTAGTGTGCCTGAAACTAACACACTCTGATAAATCTTTTGTTTGGATTAAGTTAAGAGAGACAGACCCCAGTTAGAGAGTAATCCCATCAACCCCAAGGGCTCGTCCTTTGTCCTAGCATTGTTACAACTCTCTCTCTGTATGGTGGGCGATTACTAACTACTTCCATTGTCAAGAAAGACACTTGTTCCTAGTATTGTCGAGAGCAAACCTCTTATTTTCCTCCTTATGAGTGGTGGGTACAGTTGAAC
The DNA here is from genome assembly GCA_039000515.1 of Timema cristinae. Lineage (NCBI taxonomy): Eukaryota > Metazoa > Arthropoda > Insecta > Phasmatodea > Timematidae > Timema > Timema cristinae. The sequence goes on from JBCFYV010011135.1 coordinate 25,849,498, forward strand.
ATTTTCCGGGAAATTTTGTATCGAAATATTTTCCGTATTGGTGCTTGTGGTAAAAGGTTTAGATTGTAGTTCTAGGTAGCACCTAGAGCCTATTCTAATTAAACATATAGTGTGTTAAGAGACGAGTGGGTTATAAGAGTGGGGGAGAGGTAGATAAGAAGCACGGGTGATAGGAGGGTAGACAAATTTTGGGACCTTACAATTATTTTAGTTAACTTATTGATGGTGACCTGGCGGTCTAGGGTTAAGGTGTCAGACTTCTGTGATGGGGGATCCGGTGTTCAATCCCCGATCCCGGCACAGATTTATCTGATTACCGAACCCTTCCTTCACCTCTGACAAGACGTGTGACCACCATTACACATAGCGTAAGTGCGTATAACCCAAACGGGTAGTAAGACGCGGGGCTAACAATAATAAACTTATTGATGATAAAAAATTGAAGTATGATTTATGAACATGAACGGGTCTGCAAAGGCTCGAATTCGCTTTTGTTTCTTTACTACGTTTTTTTTAAGCACCGCGTCTTACTAACCTTTCGGGTTGTACACCCATTTACTAATTACGTTAATGAGTCAGGGATAAGGATAGTTGAATTTACAGGAATTGCACCCGCATTTGTGTGGAGAGTTAGTGGAAAACCTCCCTTCGGTGCACCCGAATCGAACCTGATTCCCTGTCATCGGCAGTTAGTTTATTGCGAGGGGGGTTAC